>JAUZSU010125777.1:0-17484 GCA_034780255.1 Parotocinclus maculicauda | reverse complement strand
CAAATTACCATCACAAATGTATAGTACAACTGTGAACTTTATAGTCAAACTGTGAAAGTTCACATTAAAACTGTCAATAAGTTTACAGTTTTACTATGAAATACAGTACATTTTCTCCTGGGCCAGTAAAATTACTATAATCGTTAAAACAGTCAAATACTAATGCAAGCTGCACCTCTTACTCTTTTATCCCAAAAAGTGAAGACACAGTCAATTGTATGAACAGGGTGATATACAAACACTGTGACATTACTTAAAATTGTATGAAGCACTTAAGGGGAACACGCTTATAAGACACCACACAAATGATACCTAATGCATTAGGAAAAAACTGGTTATGTGTTGTTGTTGTGCAAATGGTAATGTTGTGCTCTCCCAGGTCTCTCCAACACACATTTAGACTGCATTCTGGCAGTGATGACACTGGCTTGTTACAGCTATTAAGTTTTGCTCTAAAATATAAATAGGGCATAAAGATGAACTTACCATATTTTGATGCTATCTGATTTTATAGACTTTACAAATTGCAAAAAGAATTAGCACAGTTGGTCTACACAATGGACTTTGTCATTGCTAATCTGTTGAGGCAGGAGATCAGATATTTATGTTCACTAAGCATGAATGCATAACATAAATGGGTTGGAACAGTTATATAAGATGCACCCACTGCAATATTTCACTCTAGCTGTCAAGGCAGATTTAGAATGGCCTTAACACCTGAACTGTCTTTTGTAAGCATGGTAAACGGTGCAGAAAATGGAAACAGCCTATTGGTGATCAAAAAAGGCAGTTTCACTTACTATTTTCACACAACAGTAAATTTTTTTAAATATCCTACAGGTATATGTCCTTTAATCCCATTACTTTTTCATGATTGATGAGGCCTGACTAGAACCATTGAAACCCCACAATTTATTATCCAATAGATAACGAAAACAGCTATCATTGTATAAATATAAAATTTGCTAAAACAGACAAGAACACAATAACAGCAAGCAAACAAAAAATAAGTAAGGGGAATAACCATACTTCCTTCCTAAACAGTAATGTTTCAGTTTTCTGAAAACTTTGTACATAGGGCAAAAAAATACTGATGTTTCAGAGCATATAGTGTGCACATAAAATCTCAATGTATTTTGTCTGCATTACTGCTGCCATTACAGAACTGAAAATGACCTTTGCCATGGGCACTGACATAGCCCCATACCACGAAAGATGGTTGTAATAGCATTTATGTCTAGTTTCCTTAATCCTGAGAAAACATGGATGAAACAGACTTTTGAAGAGGCAGATAAGAATGGAGATGGGTTTTTGAACATCGACGAGATCTACCAGCTACTGCACAAGATGAATGTAAACTTGCCTCGCCGCAAAGTGAAGCAGATGTTTCAGGTGAGAAATAAGAATCTGAATTTTTAATTCAAATTTTAAAGTGAGCATATTCTCAATATATTGTGCTGACAGTTGTAGGAAGACCATACTGTGATGGTATGTTGTCTCTTTATTTCTAGAAAGTGAGTGACAATTATTGTACTCATAGTATTATATTAACTCTGGGACAAATAGCTTAGCAAATTTGATATTGTTCAACTATATGTACATATCTAGAACCACTGAAGAAAATAAGCGTGCTAATTATGAAACATACTTGAGCGCTTTCATTGAATATCGTTACTGCCTCTGGGCTGGGAACTATTAAATTCTTCTTTTTGGCACAAGCTGTATCCACTGCTTATTTTACTTTTAATGAATACAACTACAACCTACTGCTTGATATTCTCTTTCAGTTATTGTCTCTTTAGGAAGAAGAGAGAAAATAAGATAAAACAAGAGCAGTGAATATGTAGATAATGAATGCTGTAGACAGTGTAGTGGAGAGAGAAACAGTAGGCAGAAGAGAGGACAAAAAGATTACAGATATACGAGATTAAAAGGCTGAGTGGAGATTTAACTATGAATTTCTAACATTTGCCCTGTTGAGATCTCACAAAATTTTGGTATCAGTCTAACTCATTAGTGTTCTATCTTAAGAACAAGCAACAATACTGTATTTTGTACTGGCATCCTGGTATGGTTATTGTAGGCTAATCAGACATTCATCATGTGCTTTCTAAATGGTGCACATTTGAAAGATTTTGAAGAAAAGTATAAATAGCATATAAATGCTACAGTATCTCACAAAAGTGAGTACACCCCTCACATTTTTAAAACTATTTTATTATATATTTCCATGGAACAACACTGACAATTTAAAGACAATTTGATACAATGTAAAGTAGTACAACATGTAAATATGTTGTGCCCTCAAAATAGCTCAACACACAACCATTAATGTCTAAACCACTAGCAAACAAAGTAAGTACACCCCTAAGTGAAAATGGCCAAATTGTGCCTAATAAGCCATTTTATGTGGATATCGCTCTCACAATCTCCCACACTTGTAAATGAAAGTTACCATAACACCTTGTGGCAAAAAACTCTTTGAGGATCTAAAAAAATAATTGTTGCTCTACTTAAAAATGTCCTAGGCTATAAGAAGATTGTCAACACCCTTACAGTGGTGATTTAAGGTATGATACTTGATCATTTATTGACAGAAAAGATATGACATATCTGTGAGTGGCAAAAGTGTGTGAAACTTTGCTTTCACATCGCCTTGTGATTCAATGATGATGGACCCGAAGCATATTTGTGTTGTCATTATTCATGGAGGTATTCAGGTGAGCTCTAGTTCTGGACATCCATTCAGGCTGAATTGGCCATGTCTATGGAACAGGTAACCAGACAGTTGTTATTATTAAAAAAGTTATTATTTGTGTGCCATCACAGGTGTGTATTTGTAGTGCACAGAACGTTTCACTGTTTGATATGTTCCATAGTTTTTAGAACTCTGGAGGGCAATCAGCATTAAATGTTATGTTGCCACAGGAAGCAGATACAGATGACCAGCAGGGCACCCTAACGTTCGAGGAGTTTAGTGTCTTCTACAAAATGATGTCTTTAAGGCGAGACCTCTTCCTCCTGCTCATGTGCTTCAGCGAGAAGAAAGATCACCTGACTGCTGAAGAGCTGGGCAACTTCCTGCAAGTAGAGCAAAAGGTAAGAGGTTGCCACACTGTGTAACAGTATAAGACCTTTTGTTCTTTTTTTTCTTATGCAACTTATGCACACAATAGTGAAAAATGCTATACATAACTGGAGGGCCAGGGGTTTACATTTGTTGAAAGAATTACATTTGGACAAATTGAGTGTAATTGTATATGACCTAAAAAGATATTTTTATTTTAAGGAAAAATTTATACATAAATATTTTGTTACAATATTACTTGTTTTTTTTTGTTAAAGTAGAATTTAATTACATATAGTGTCATGGTTTTGCTGCACCTACTTAATGAGTCAGTGATAGTCTGAAAGTGACAGCAATCACAATGACAATGAAAGTCAGTTACAAGATAGTTACAAATTGGAAAAAATGTACACAAATATTATGTTGCTTTCCTAAATGATTGGCTCTACAATTTGCTCATAATTTAGTAATGCCTAATTTAAAATCTTTATTCATGATTGGATTGGTGCATTGATGTCCCTTTTAAAAAATTAGTCATAAGGTTGACACAAGAAAATGATTGAAATTGTAAACAGTTGTGTGTGTAAGAGATTTGACAGTGTGTTTTTCACCTTTCACCCCAGATGTCTAATGTGACAACTGAGTACTGCCTGGACATCATAGATAAGTTTGAAGTGTCTGAAGAAAACAAACACAAAGGCATAATGGGAATTGAAGGTGATTTTTTTTCTTATTTTGTTATTACAGTAACATTCTCAGTCTCTATTCATGATTATATCCAGGTTGACCTGCAAAGTAAAATGCCATGTCAACTTAACCCACTAAAAACCATGATCCCCATTTGGGGATCGGGTGATTTAACTCCCCAACTGATGGGATGGGATGGGATGTAGGCGGACAGAAATAAAGTTAAAAATGTTCAGAAAAAAAATTGGCAGTTAATGGGTTAATCAGTGCAAGAATCTCAAATGTAAACATAATCTTCATTATTGTAAAGCAGTTCATTATAAAAAACAAAGTAGATGCAAAAAGTGTTTAGTAATTTGTAAAGACAGTGTTGCCCAGGAGTAGCAATAGCTGCTACCCCAAGTCAGATTATAATATCAGCCACTTGTTGTTTCTTAGCTGAGGCAACTAAATGTATCTTTTAAAATTATGGTACTTCATTGATTTCATGCTGCCATGTAAACAACTTTACAACTGTTTAATCTGCACAACATTGGCTTGTTTTATTTTATGCCAAATCCTCCTGAAGAGCTGAGATAAATATCTCTAAATGATTAGCATTTTACCAAAGAAAACTGCTTCAAATGATACACCTTGACATTGAGATTTCTACATTCTGATTTAATATAAACTGTGATCCGAAATCAGAAAACGTGGGAGTGGGCACTTGGGGTGTGTGAGTGATCAAACTAGTTAGCATGAGATTACAAAGTATCCATAATTTATAAAAAAATTTAATGAAAGCTAGTTCCCCGTTTGTTTGTTTTTTTAAAGAAAGCTAACAGATTTTGTCCGCTTACTTTTCTTGCAGACAATTCTGTGCCAACTATGAGTAATTTTACAAAATCTTAAGCTACTATTGGTAGTGTTTGTGTAGCATTGTGCCACACATGGTCTGACAGGTGCAGTCCTGCCTGTGTTCGGAAAACCATAATCAGCTGATGTTTGATTCAACCATCATCCCAGAGTAGTATACGGGCTAGTGAACATGTACTATATCTCTTTTGCTATCAGGGCTGCTATGAGGAAGCCAGTAAAGGTTAAATTAGTAAATTATACAAAAAAAAGTACATTCCACTAGAGAATTTAAGATTTTACAATGCAACTCAGTTAACAGTGCATACTGTACTGCTATATCCCATAATAAAATATACAATAACTTATGTGAGCAGTTAATTTCAGCTATTTTGCAGGAGGCATTACCATTTATATAACCACTTCTACATTGGCTATAGCAACAGTCTTAGAAATGTTTTTGATGGGTTCTTGTTCTGTTAAGTTTGAGCTTATGTTGTACTACAAATTACAATAATTGTTGATATAAACAAATACTATTGGTGTTTACATGCTGTGAGTCTGCATAATCAGCAATTAATGTCAGAGTTTGTACTAATTATGTCTAGTTTAGCAATACGACCAGGACTAGCTCTAAAAGAAGTATTAACTGTTGGAAAGGTGGAACGAAATTTGATTGTGACTGTAACAGTTACTAAGCTATTGAGTTTCCTGTGTTTTTTAGCTTGCTTGTCATGCTGTGTTCTGGTCTTTAACTGTATCATGTTCTATTCTTTAACATTTCTTCACTCTGTCACCATTCAGGATTCACTAACTTAATGCGCAGTCCAGTGTGTGATGTCTTTAACCCCCAGCATAATGAAGTTAACCAAGACATGGACCAGCCCCTGTGTAATTACTTCATTGCTTCCTCGCACAACACCTACCTGACTGGAGACCAACTTCTCTCACACTCCAAGACAGATATGTACACCTGGGTTCTGCAAGCAGGCTGCCGCTGTGTAGAGGGTGATTAAGATCACTCCTGAATAAGTTTTATATGTAATATGTAAAACAATACAGATTACCGTTTAAGATTCCAAAGTCAGCATTGTGTGTGTATGCTTGTGTTTGTAGTGGACTGTTGGGATGGTCCTGAAGGTGAACCCATGGTCCAGCATGGATACACACTCACCTCCAAAATCACCTTCAAGTCTGTCATTGAGACCATTAACAAATATGCCTTCATCAACAATGAGTATGCACAAAAACAAATTTTTATGACTTTTTACATTAAATATTTAATTCCACAACTAATCAAAAACTTAAAGTAAGGCAGTAGCTTTTTAGGATTTTTCAAGCTTGGAATTATGTTTAAAAAAGATATTAATTTTCAAAATGATATACAAACTTGACTCAAACACAGAACATTTAAAGTGCTCAAACACAAATGTGTGTGTGTGTGTGTGTGTGTGTGTGTGTGTGTGTGTGTGTGTGTGTGTGTGTGTGTGTGTGTGTGTGTGTGTGTGCGCGCGCATGCACGTATACCTTTCAACAGTATAACCAAGATCATGAATTGAATTAAGTGAGCATATACAATAAACAAATGAATGAATTAATGCATATTAAGGGGAAAGACCTGTGTGCTCTGTTTCACTCTGAGAATAAAGTTCCAGAGCATTTTGTCTAACCCTAGACCCACTTTACTTTCTGCATCTATAGTATATGTAGTTGTAATAAAGAGGGGTAACAAACCACTGCCTAAATTTTCATCATTTTGTGCTGTTTTTAATATTTCATTTAAAAATGCTTGTGTGAGCTCATCCTGGGATACAAAGTCAGGCACCTGACCAACACAGTTTTCAGCAACTTCTTATGACTGAACCACCAGCTGACACTAAATGGAATGGGAAATTGCAGTCAAACCCCATTATCTAATAGCCTGCTTACATCTTGCATTAACATACTTGCATTACCTTATTGTCTGAAAGCATGACTGTTTCAGATCAATAACTTGTTGACATGGATTAATCATGTATTGTAGGCAACATTTTGGTCAGGCTGCAACAGCAGGTTTTATTATGAATATAATTTAATTTAATTTGTTTAATATTGTTAAGAATCGATTCTATACCAAAGTATCCAACGTTGTGTTGATTAAATATTACAAAATTGATTTAAGCAAGATAGAAACAGTCTCAGATGCTTAAGTAGGTAAGTGCATTAGAGTCTTACTAATTAATTCACTGGCTGAATCCATTGGCTGATTAATAATAAAATAAAATAATGGATGCACCATATTTACACTGTATATTTTAAAAATATCGCAGAGACACAATACTTTAGACTGGGAAAACATGGGATGATATTGAAGTATAGCAAATAAAGAAAAAAAATATATAAATTCTAACGTATGTAGACGTGATAATACTACACCACTAATGGAGACATTTACATTATCCCATATCACTGCAATGCAGTCTTTTTTTCTAGAAAAGATATAAGCCACGACATTAAATTCAAAATACAACATTTCCACACCAGAATGACCATTATGACTAACCTTTTAAACATGTACACATAGGTCTTGTATAAATGAACATTATACAATATAGACAGCTGCAGCATGCAGTAACAATTATATACAGAAAACAGATTAATAGATTGAGTAAAGACAACTGACTGAAATGTAAAATAATAATGATTTAAATTATATAATCTGTATTAATTTAAAAGTGATTCTTCACTTTAGACCAAGCATGCTATATGTTAGATTTACTTATATTTGAATTATATTGAACAGTGTAATAGGTACAAATAACAGCTGTGTTATTAGAATATGTTTCTTAATTACAATTAGCATTTATTGCTATTATGGGGAATTAGCATTGATTGCAGAAACAGGGTTTTCAAGCATTCAATTGTATTAAGAAATATTTCAACCCAGGTCCTCAGGAACGGGCATTTTCAGCAGCTGGCTCTTAACATTAAATAAGCAGTGATGTGAAAATAGAAGTATACAATAAGTCAAACATTAGTGATGATTTGCAACATTTATAATAACTTATATTGACTGTGATGTTTTTAATGATATCTTGGTAAAATTGCTTCATAGTGATTACAAGCTTTTTAACCCGAGTATATGGATGAAACAGATGGAATTAAAGTATTACATTTAAATATCTTTCCTTTCCTCTTTCTATACTATTGTATGATAGATACCCAGTCATCCTATCAATCGAGAACCACTGTAGTATTCAGCAGCAAAAGAAGATTGCTCAGCACCTGAAGGAGATCTTCAAGGAGAAGCTGGAAATAAACGAGATCTTCAGCAAAGACTCCAAACAGCTACCCAGTCCCAACAGTCTAAAGGGCAAGATTCTTATAAAAGTGAGATAAATGCATTTTAGTCACTTTATGGTCTAATTGACCCTTTATTTGTCTTCCATTGAAGTGTTCTCCCTTTATCGTTGAAGCTTCTGATTTATGAAAATGAATGACATTTTATTTGGCATAGTGTATTACATTATTTAATAAATTAACAATAATGTTGTCTTTTTCGAAATTTCACTTATAGCGTGTTAGAAATGTATGACCACTACTGAAAATGCTTGTATTTTTTTTTATTTAGTATATAATGTACAAATATATAATTATGTAATAATGTAATATTTAATTATTATTCCCTATAATCAGCACAACAGAAAGAGAAAACTTCTGAAATAATCTTTAAAAATGAGCATGTTCCCATTTTGTTATAATGACAGCATGCACTCTGGTTGGGATGGACTCCATAAGCTTGTATAAAATCTGGTGATACATGTTATCCCAACAGGATTTCCCATTACTCCAAAGATCGTATGATGTAACTGCTTTTCTTTATCTTTGTTGAAGTACCTCATACATGCTTGCAGGTGTTTATAAATAGTGCTTTTTGTAAAGCTTTTAATTTGAAGTACCGTTATGACCTGCACTGATCATTTGTATTCCTATCTATCTGTCCCTCTGTGCGTGTGTGGGCATGTCATGTGAGCCTGAGCAGGTCAATGACACCACATGTGCCTGCAAATGAGCTGCTCCTGTTCAGCCTAAACACATTTAACTTTGGAGACTTAATTACTTGGGTACCACCAACTTTTTCTGAACCTTGAAAGGCAACTTTCCAAGTTTTGCCACCACCTTAGTAATACAACCATGTACTGGCACTACCTATGACTACCCAAGTTCCATAGACATACTTGCATGAATTGCAATACTTTATTTGAATATGCAAGGCGAGTAAAGTTGGAGGAACAAAATAATCCTAGTCCTGTACATATGACTGTGCCAGTTCTGGAAATCTTCCTAAATTAGGTGCCAGGTCTGCTTCTTCAAGCCTAGTTTCTCACAGACACTCATAATTAAGGTTGCTACATTGGGTGATTTGGGCTGGTGAGTAATAATTTGTTGGCAGCAGAAGCTGACAAGCTGACAGAATCGTGTATAGAATACTATAAATCAGTGATTTTATATATATAAAATATCAAGTATGCATATATACACAGTACATTGTACAGTAAAGTATATACAGTAAGCATACAGCATACAGTATGTACGAATGTTGCATATACTGTGGGCAATGCTTAATTTTGATAGATAGCTGTAAGAAATTATGAATAATTAAGACTATATTTTAAAGATCTTTACTTACATTTCTATTACCGGATGGTTATTAAAAAATAAGATTGTCACATTAAAAGTTAAAAATGCGGCGGTAAACATATAACTTTTAGTAAGCAATGAAACATACTGCATTTGCCAACACTACATGAAACTATTTATTTACTGTAGATTTATCACTGTCTACAGGGGAAGCGACTCCCCCTTTACCTGTCTGCAGATGCTGAGGAGGGGGAAGTTTCAGACGATGACAGTGCTGATGAGATTGAGGATGACTTCAAACTGAAGAACAGCACAGTAAGGACTTCTGGGAATCACTCACAACCAAGAACAAGACAGATGTGATAATGCCAGCTTATCTTCGTTACTTGTGATGGGTTATTCATTGGTCTCTGTTTGCACCACCTTTAGAGACTTTATTTATCAAGAAATGACTCCATATATACAGTACTGTTCAAAGGTTGTAGGCATTCTATATTTTTAGGCTTATATTATGCTTATTCTTTATAAACGTTTTACTGGTTACTGGTTACACACTGAAGTCCATCTGTTTCTCTATATACTATAGTGAGCTCTTGTACTCTGTTCTCTAAAGGTAAGGACCCCAAAAGGTCCATCACATTTGAAATACTATTTGGGTGATTCTCAGTACTACAGTGACACTGAGGTGGTGTTGGTGTGTTAGCGTGTGTTGCACTGATACAAATAGATCAGAAATAGCAGTCCTGTTGGGTTTTTAAAGAACCTCAGTGTCAGTAACTGGAAATAGTTCACAAGCCAAAAATGTCCATCCACCAGCATCCTGTAGGCAGCATCCTATGAGCACTGATGAAGTATTAGAGAAAGACTAACAAACTGAGTAACAACAGATGAGCTGCTGTTTCTGACTTTACATCTATAAGGGGTAGCAATGATGTAAATGTCTCTAATATAGTGACCACTGAGTAAACAGTGTTTTGAAACTCCAGCAGCAATGCACTGTCTGATGCAGTCGTACCAGCTTGACACATACTAATACACCACCGCAAGATTAGTGACACCGCAACGCATTATCTACCTCAATAGTACAATAGTATCTGATGTGTGGTGACCTTGTGGTGACCTGACCATTACAGAACAGAGAAATAAGGACTAACAAAGTATGAGAATATGAATATAAATTGAAATATTTAAAATGTCTGTATATTATGTATATATAATCAGTGTAAATTACACACAGAATGTCAACTCCCCAAGCTTTGTCCTGCCCTGCAATGTAACTGTATTCTATGTAGCCACTATTCACCAGTCTAGGAAACAAATAATACCAGTCAAATTAGATGTAATAATTTTTGTGTCTCAGGCAGTTTACTAAATTATATTTGCATAGTAGAGTTTAGCAATGATATTGATTTAATGCTTCGCTAAATCCCAGTAGGTATCATTAAATGATTTAATAAGTATGAAATCACTTTTAGTAGAAGAGCTATTCAGAATTCCAGCATTAGTGTTATCAAGTAAAGAACCTAATAACTTTATTAGTAGGTGACATCAATATAGATAAAATCCAACACTGTACAGCTACAGTATAAAGGGAATTAGTACAATTAGTACTTACACTCTCTGGCCATTTTTCAAGCAAACATAATGAAAATGTGCAGTTACTGTCTGCACTAGTCTTCATCAGCCCTCCCTGACTCTGTCCATCAGTGTAAGGACCATCAATAATTACATATTGCTTGGATCATGGCCCATTCTTACTACAGCACTGACGTGGTAGTTACATATAGAATGTGTTGCACTAATGAATTCATCAGGTGCATCAGCATTACTGGGTTTTAATAGCTATTCAAAGGTATGATTAAAGTAGTATTTTTCAAATATTAGAGGTTTGAAGTACCAGAAAATTATATGTTTGATTTTAACTGCATCTCCCCCCAGTCTAACGGACCCACACAGCAAATGGTTGAGTCTCACATCAGGAAAAAATTGGACTCTTTGATAAAAGAGTCTCAGATTGGTGATAAAGAGGACACTGACAGCTTTTCTATTCGAGCACTGCTCCGTGCTACACATGATGGGCTGCAAAAGAACTTGCACAAGGTAACACATCCTTTTGCTAGTACTTGCTACACTTACATATGCCACATCTGATTCAGATCCAAGGCTTGACATTACATTTGTAGTTGGTAAGAAACTGATAAATTGATAATAACTGTAAGAGATGGATAAATAGCAGATAATTATCAGGGCCTAGGATTTAATTTGTTAGCACACTCAAGAGAGCTGAGAGTGAATCAGCTTTTTTACATCTGTGGCAAAACAAAGGACGGTGTCAGTTAATAGTCTGTGATCTTATAGCCATGGAGAATAAACAACAAACCAGAGGGACATGCAGAAGCATGTTTGTAGAATGGTAAAAGTACTCAGGGAGAAAGATAACTAAGAAGTAGATAAAACTCCTCAGAAAAAAACAGCAGTGAGAGGGAAATTGTCCTGTGGTAAAATTTGTTAGATAGTAATCAGCTGCACTCTAAAATTTGGGAGTATTGGAACAATGAATCAGTCATAATGTTAACAAGCTGCGAACTGCATTTCTGAGTGAATCTAAGCCAGTCATAAGGATTGCATACAGAACAGACAAAGAAGTCTTCTGATTGAAGCGCTTACACTGACCATAAGGTTGTGAGTGATACCCTTACGTCAGCCTGATGCCACCCCCAGTTCCTCCATAAACGCATGGCATTTGTGGCCTGCATTCCAACAGGATGTCCTCTGGTAGGCTGAAGATATTCTCTAAGTGAATGCCGAGGGTGAGACTGTTAGTCTTACCTTGAGAACAGGGTGATAAAGTCAATGTATATGTGGCACAATGGGTGTTCTGGCACAGAAAAAGGCATGTGTTTACCTGCCAGGAGACTGCATGGAACCTAACAGAGTACTTGTTGTACAGGATGTCATGTCAAAATGGTTTACATATCACTCAAACTGTTCTTTTTATTCTTGAACAGTAAACTTTCTGTGCCGACTCAACTACTGAAAGCTTTGGTCTTGACTCGGACTTGGCTGATAGCAGTCTTGGCCAAAACATTCATGTATAGTTTTGCTGCTAAAATGTCCAAACACAAGATATGCTGGTTTTGCTGTTTTTATTTAGCAGGACTGTAATGGAAATGTCTTCCCCTTTTATGTCATGCAGTTTATTACAATAATTCATTTATTTCACAAGATTAATCTCAACAACATTTCCTTTGTAATTTTCTCTATTAAAGTATTATGAGTACTATTACCTCTCTTACTCTGTTTGCTTAGAATTCCAAAGAAGGCTTAAAAAAGTCTCAGAGTCGATCATTCATAAGCAACCTCAAGCAGAAGGTAAGAAGGACTTTATGTACACATTTATATATTACATTTTTAACTTTCTTTCAAAAATGTGTTTCACTTTAATTTCACAGCTCTACTTACGTTTTATTTTTCTTATTTACTATTAGCTACATTGATGCATTGAATTGATTTCAGTATCTGGTGTGACATTTTTTGTGCAAGTCTGCAACGTAACATTTTCAGTAACTACTGATCAGTCTTGAACTTCAGCTGAGCGGTATTTTAGCCTATTCCTACATACATAACATCTTCAGCAGTTACCTAAACTGCTTCCACAATATTTTTAGTGTATTAAGTTCAGGACCTTGACTTGGCATTTCCAAAACATTGCTTAGGGTCATTGTATTGCTAACGTAGATTCAGTTAAAGGGCAGATGTCCTGGCCAAGACTCAAAACTGATATTTCATTTTAACCATTAATCTCTATTTTGGTCACATCTATCCACAAAACCTTTTTCCAACAGCCTTTTGGCTTGATCATATGTTCTTTAGCACACTGCACACAGCATTATTCCTGCATGCACAACACAGTTCTTCAGTGTTCTTCTAATGGTGGACTCACAAACTTTTAACATCGGTCAATGTGAGAGACACATTTATTTGGTTATAAGTTACCCTCAGTTTCTTTGTGACCCTGCAGACTGCTACTTTTATGTATGTATTAATATCACAATCTGTCAGTTTAACTGAAAGATGATAAAGATAGTTTACCAAAAGTAAGTAAATGAGTGGATTGTGGGAACAATGGCGGTGTGCTAATTTCTAAAATACTTAAGTTCATTTTATTGCATACAAATGTTAATGAATAATTATTTACTAAAAATATGATAGTGAAAGACTATCATAAGCTGCTCTCTATCTTAAGATGCATTATATGAGAATTAGTTCTTATGCCAGTCGGTGGGGTTAGACCGCACAGTTTTTCAGAGAAAGCAGCTGAAAGCAGTCATGCAGATCAGATCACTCAGACCTCACTATGCATGCATATTCACTATCCATTAGCCTTGAGTAATACATCCTGAAAATGGTATTATAATATATTTGGAGATGATCTTGGACCATATTTATTCTGTTGTTATTTGCTACTATAAGTTTTCACTAAAGTTGCAATGAACTTTTTAATTATTGTGACCTTTTGTAGTGTATAGTATGTTTCACCATAAATCAGTAGCATGTGTACAGTCCCTGCGTTTGCAAATATTGATTACATTTTGTAATATTAAATTATCGTTTTAAAGAGTTAAATAAAATAATCTTACTTTGTGAGCCTGCATAAGGTAGCAGTAGTAAGTAATACAGAGAGACTACCAGTAATTTACCTTAACTATATTTACCAAAATATTATCTATTTTTTTAATTGAAGCACTTGTAAACTATGCCCAATATTCTGTTTATTGTGTTGCTTCTTGGTACACCATTGTGCGTTAAGTTTTCATCTCCTTCTGTGTCACGGTGCACTCTATCACATATTTATTATTTTAAAAATTAACAGTGTTAATATTATAATTAGAGTCTGAGTTTGGCTCACTTATATTTTTGGTTAACAGTTACTAATAATAATGACCATTGATATTTCCACAGTTTAATGGGCATTCAGGCAAACAGGCAAACAGGCATTCAGGATTGGCGCTGCTAGTGTTGACTATGATAAATTTATAATACAATAGCCAACTATTGGCCAATATTGTATTTATACAAATGCATTTGAAAAATTGTGTTATCCGCTTGATTCTAATCAGGGTCATGGGAAAGCCAGTGTCTAGGCGCTGTGGGTGCCTAACCTAGCATAAGGCAGGAACAGACAGAGTATCTATACATCCATCCATCACCCATCCATCATAGGATGCATACACTCACATATTCATACACACATTCACACACTAGGGAACTTCGGAAGCACCAATTAAACTGACACGCATGTCTTTGGAAGGTCGGAGGAGCCAGAATTCACTGGAGAAAACATACCCAGAAATGGACAGAACAGGGTTGAGACCAAACCATGGATCTTGGAGCTGCAAGGCAGCAGTGCTAACCACTGCAGCACCACTGCAGTGCCATTTGTAAAAACACAAAATTATCTAACTTCATATCTATTATGTAGAATTCTGAAAATTAACTTGTGTTTAAAACAACCAAAATCAGTGAAAAAAACAATTATTTGTTTGTTATTTATTTGTACATCACAGTTAATGCAGTGAGTTGATTTTAATTTGCATAACTGAACATGCATTAAACAGCAGTTCTGAATGAATGTTGCTATACTCTCACCAGGATACGATTCATATATACAATGTATGACATTGTATGGTGTTGTGAAGAAGATTGGTTTAAGCTTTTCTCTATCTATCTCTATCGTTTCTCTATCAGATGACATATTGAAGACAATATTGTGTGTGTGTGTTGCGCGTGTTTCCACAGAGGCATTCCAAGTCAAGACTTAAATGTCAAAGTGTAGAAGAAGATGGACAGCAAGATACAAGCGGACAGTCTAACAGGTCTGTGTTTATCAGGTTCATCAAAAGATTTAGATTCATGTAAAATAATTTCGTTTTTGTGTGACTGTGTCATTGCATTATTGTGTGTGTGTGTGTGTGTTATGGTTTAGCAGCAAACAGGCAAATACAAGGAATTATCTTATTTATATTTTTGCCATCGTTTATAAGCTTAAAAGCATCTATGAAAGGCCAGCAAGATCTTGAGATGTGGTAAAGTGTTTCTGTTGATACTGTGTTTATACAAGACAACCATTAACTTGACATTGACTTGTCAAGTTAACAGCCAGCAGTTACATGTTCCACAAGCATGAATCCATGTACATGCCTTTATTAGACACTGGTAGTACTTGACATGTATGCATGTGTGTATGTGTGTCATGCTTGAATTTGTTCTTTTTTGTCCTGATTTGGTTTGTGTGCATGTATATTTATGTTTGTGAGTCTCTACAGGAATGGGAGGAGGAGGAAGACAATAAAGCTCAGTCGAGACCTTTCTGATCTGGTTGTCTTTACCAATTCTGTGGTGTCTCAAGAGTGTCTGAATGAGGGTAAGGTTTTTTAAAAAATTTATCTCCTCACGGCACACACTTGTTTAGTAGTATTTATTTCCCTGACATTAGTTTAAGAAAAGTATATTTCTACATGTCCTTAATACCAAATACTGCCACATTATTTATGTTGTCTTGTTCACACATTCTATTGAAGAAATTGTTAAATACATTACATTATCCAGTATTTACAAAATAAGCACCCAGTCAAGCATATGATATAGTGTTTGTGTAGAGGACTTTAAATGCCATATCTGTGTTAAATGTAACTCTGTTCAGCAGTATGTCTTCAACATATCAGACTTTTTTGACTTATATAAATGTCGAACCTTACAACCTTATGAATTAGTTGCTTAGAACTAAAATGCTTTCGTTTAATTAACGGGTTATGAGCCATGGTTTAAACACGGAAGAATCTCATTCATTCATTTTCTTAGCTGCTTCATTCATTTACTCTCTTATCAGGGTCGCATCAGACCCAGTGCTAATCCATCGTACACACACACACACACACACACACACACACACAAACGCCCACTCACATGCTAAGAGCGCTTTAGAGACACCAATTGACCTAACATGCATGTATTTGGACTGTGGGGTAAACCGGAGTACCCAGAGTAAACCCACAGAGACATAGGAAGAACATGCTCCACACAGAAAAAACTCAGACCGCTCCATCTTGGATTTGAACCCAAAACCTTCTTCGTTTTAGGTTACACCTGTCAAAGACTAACTAAAGTCAGGTACAATGTAAAAAAAAAAAAAATCACAATCTGGTAATGGCATAAAAGATGTAACTAGCTTAAGATCTTAATAGCATAATTATTTTCTAACCAATTTTAAAAGTTTTTTTTATGTTCAAGGCTTTTGATATACGTAACGTACAAAATAAGTTGTGACTTGAGTTAAAATATACAATATACAGTAAAGTACAGCATTTTATTAGGCTATTAGTACAACAAGGCGTAGTCTAATAAATAATATAAATAATAAAATAGAGTAACAATATTAGATATAGTATATGTAGTATAAATAGTAGTGAAATAGTGTTATAATACAGTATATAAAAGAGTGAATACTGTATTATTCAGCCATTATATCAGTACCGCTCTCATACTACATGTACAATGTATCTATTGTTATTATTTATTTATTATATTATTATTTATTAGATGAGAATCAGGCATGTGTTTTCCTATGCAGTCTTTGCAGAATTATGAGAGGTTGCCTGGACCCATATGGCGACTACGGCAACACATGATCCAATGGCCAATGGCCTAGGTATTTTATGTCTATGTCTATGGTTATATCCATATGGGCTTTAGGAACTCAAATGGCAAAATCAATTAATTTTCTCATCAGGTAATAAGCCCACTCACTGGCTCCTCCCTCTGCTGTGAGCAGATTTGGAGGATATCGTATAGGTAATGACACACTGACCCCCACATCCACAGAAGTCCTGCGTCAAGAGTTAAAAATGTGTATGCTAGGTTTCTACTAAAATGCAGCATTTTGTTCCTCACTTAAATGCCCATCTTTCTGCAGGTTCTGTTGTTAATGTGCTGTCATTCAGTGAGACAAGGGCACACCATTTGGTGCACCACCAGGCAGAGCGCTTCCTCAACTTTAACCAGCAGCAACTGTCACGGATTTATCCGTCTGCTTACCGCATTGACTCCAGCAACATTAACCCCCAGACTTACTGGAACGTAGGATGCCAATTGGGTAAATACTAGTGTTATATCTTCTCCTTTTTTAAGATAATATGTTTTTCAGGCATACAGTGCATCCGGAAAGTATTCACAGCGCTTCACTTTTTCCACATTTTGTTACGTTACAGCCTTATTCC
>JAUZSU010125767.1:0-29490 GCA_034780255.1 Parotocinclus maculicauda | reverse complement strand
GCGGAATTTTGGTCCAAATAAGCGAATAACATTACACGTATATTATAGGATTTGTTTCGGTACTTTAGGATTTGGTCTGAATAAGCAGCTGGTCCCATTAACCGGTGGTCCTATTAACCAGAATCGACTGTAATGATATTATTTCACACAGCTAACTTCAACAGACTGATTTGAATCATGATTTGGTGTAAAAGTAATTTGAGGATTGGCAGATGGTCTCCAGTTTGTCAGCAACTGTGTGAGGAAACTATAAAAGTTTTGTAAACCAATGTTTCTCAAAGAAATGTTGTTGAGAATTTCATTAAGGAGTTATTTGTATTTCTTCCACAGTGCATATCATTAAACAATTTAAGCAATATCAGTGCAAAAAGGGCAAGAATGCAAACCTAAATTGAATGCCCCTGATCTCTGATGCCTCAGACGCCACTGCATCAAGAACCGTCATTCATTAATAGCTGTTATAACCACATGGGCAGGGGTTACTTTGGCAAACCTTTGTCAAGCACTACAATATGGAGTTACATTCACAAATGCCACCTAAATCTTTACTGTGCAAAAAAGAAGCCTGAATGTTATCCATGTTCTTTTTTGGCAGAAATGGAAGCTGTGCACATCCATATGAAAGGGATCAACAACATTGTTTAAAAACTATGGTGTAGTTTGTCATGTTTTGTTGTTGGCCACGTACACTTCTGTAATGGCCGCATTAATGCAGAAAAGTACATTGAGATCTTAGTGCAATGTAGGCTGCCTTCAAGACAACATCTTTTGCAGGGACACCCTGCATTTTTCCACAAGAAGAAGAAGGTACATAGGAAGGAGGGAGGTAGGGAGAGAGGTAGGTAGGTACTTATTTCACACACACAGACAAGTGACAGAATTTAGGTAACCGTTTGGTGCAGATTGAATATGTAGTTGGCTGTTCAATAATTTCAAGCAAAATTATGTTAGCTGACTTGCAGACTAGTACTAAGGTGTCCTGTGTGGTGTAGACCCTATTATTCATGGGCAAAGGACTTTTATTTGTGCAGACCAGACAATGTCAAACTGGCAAGTATTTGCGATTGGAACATTTAGTCCCAACAACTACACATATTCGAAGCACCACTAGTATAAAATCAACCCTTACATTCTGGAGAGGAATGAGTATGTTCCTCATATGCAGACGCCAATCAGTCATTTCATTTCAGTGAATCAAATAACCACAAGTGTAAAGCTAACAGGCTTAGTAATGGTGAGCAAAAGCCTCCATTGTGCACACAGCCAATCAGGCTGCTCTTCTTAGCATCATGGTTAAATTATACTCAACCTTTCTATCACTTTGCCACTAATTAAAGCTGTTATAAAGGTTGAAGTATTAGACACAGTTACCTCAGCTCAAAGGAAACACCAGTCAGACTAATGGAATGTTTTCAAAGCCATTTGTAAGAACATGAATTCTCGTACCCAAAAGGCTATTACAATCAACGACTATTACCTATAACATTCTAGCTTAATAATTTGTAATGATTTAAAAATCCACACAAACAAGTAAATCATCCTTGTGCACAGCTTTAGAACTTTGGCACTTGCTCGTTCATGTTCACAGTGTAAAGCAGCCTGTGTGCATTTGTTGGGCCTGATTTCGGAGGTTTCCCTCAGTGTGGTTATCCAATATGCAAACAAAAGCTGCAGACTCTGCAGTGCTTCCCTTCTGCATCCAGTCTATCACGTCACCTCAGGCAACTCTGATAACATTCAGAAAGGGTCTGTAAGAAATGATACAACTCAAGTTCCAGTTTTTACTGCATTAGAGGATTAAGTTAGAGTGGTTGTATGCTGATTTTACAGCATAAGGCTCAAGGAGAATATTTACAAACAACATATCTGCATCAATACTAATATGATGTCTAATATGATTTGTTATTAATTGATCAAGCACTTGACTCATTCAGTTAATTTTATGGCATTTCAGTAAAACTATGAATTTTTCAGTAACTACAGTTATGAATATCAAAAGTGTTTGTTAGTTAAAAACATCATTACCAAATGAACCAGATCAAAGAAGCCTAACTTTTCTGAATAACCCAAGCAAACACCATATGAACGCAGTGGTCCTCACTTATAGTTATGATTCCTGTGGTAACTCTGATTGCAGGGTGCACAAGGGTGCAGAGGCTTAGAAAGGTGTTAAAGTGGCAGTGCCAGATCAGAGAGCAGCAGCAATGTAGTGAGCACCTTTCAGCACACTGCACGTCAAATTACAGGGACACATTCATGTGTGTCTCACCAGCAGCCTTTATGTACTTTACACAGCATTCCAAAAACACTTATAAAAATAGCTCTTAAGTAAAGCCACAGTTTCCTGGATTCCTATTGTGCATTTCCAGTTTCAGATGTTTCAGTTTTCCAAAATAACAAAATGAAGGTCAGGCTACCACCATAGATGCCTATAAATTGCCAAAACAGCTTTACGTCCTGATGACATGCCACCTGTGCCAGTTTCCTCCATATTGGATTAAGACATAGGATGGGGGAGTGCACAAAGTTCCTGAGTGAGTAGGTTGTGCAGAGAAATCTTACCCTTGAGCTGGGCAGCACGGAGCTCCTGTGTTCTGCAGCAGCTGAGCCCCATGTTGGCACACGGTCGCCGAGGGCTCAGCTACACAAATGCCCTGTCAGTTCCTCCCATGGCCCTCCTTAAAGGTGAATCCTCTCCACAGGTATGTGCCAGGGGCACTCGATTTTACGAGAAAAATTATAAGCACAAAAGAGAAAGGGACCAAAAGTGCCCCAAAATCCCAAAGCAGTAACATTACAACTAGAAACCTCAAAAACAAGTCCTGAATTTGCCTCATACGTGCATTCATTCAGAAAAAAAAGTTCTATTCTTTTTTTTTTCCCTCTCTTCCTTTTCCCTGCACCCCGCTCTGGCAGACAGACACAAATGCATGCGCACACTCACACTCTCACACACACACACAAACACACACATGCACATAGCCCCTCCAGAATGGGAGTGGAGCTCTGGCTTGCCCTCACTCACCCTCATGAGACACGCCACCACCAAGCTCATCTTTGCCGAACAGTGCAAACATCCCCCAAACACAAACAGACCAAGCTAATCAATCTGCACGTGTGCGCGCATTGGTGGAGAAGTGATTTTTCTTCCAGTGGGGGTGGGTTTAGATTTGTGTGTGCTTAACACACATATTTTGCATGTCACCCGCATCTTTTTAATCCCTATTAAACTCAACAGCTTAACAGTAAAGCACACCCCTCTTTGAAGACATTTTAGAGACCACACAGCAATGGTGTGTTACACAGATGCACAGTACTGGACCGGGGATGGGGGTGGGTGGTGTTATCTGAGCTCACAATGTACAGTAAGGCACTTTTCAGAGCAGACATGGACCTTCTCCAAATGACTGTCAGGCAGAAGCACATGTTCAATTCAGACCTCCACTGTGCAGCCTCACTCCACTCACTGATTCTGCTTTTGTGTCAAGAATAGGCATTAATAGAGCCGTTGTTCAAGAGGCAGACATCTAGTGCATGCAAAGTAAAAAGAGCTGAACTTTGAAATATGAAACAGCAGTAGCAGAAGGACAACAGTTCATCCTATATTTTACTGGTTTACCTCAATTATACAGCACTTTCTGTACTAATTACCATAACAGATTTAAATATTTGTACAAATTAAAATAAAACATTTACATCATTTAGCAGACACCCTTATCCAGAGCGATTTACGACTCATACAGTCTTACAATCCAAGCAATGGTGGGTTAAGGTCCTTGCCAACTGTGGCAGCTTAGCAGAAGTGAGATTTGAACCCTGGACCATCAGGTACCCTAACGCTAAGCAATCGCAGTCCCGATAAAAGCTTAACATAAAAAGACTGATCATCTGCATGTTATATTTTCTACTATACATGTACATTGTAATGGAATAAAATGACTGCATAAACAATCTCAAGTTTGATGCATTAATGCTACCCAAGTTAACATTTCTGAAGGAAAAAGTTGTTTCTGACCCAGTTTCTGATTGAAGTAAATGTATTATTATTTCTACTGATAGTAAGTTTTGAGGAGCTGGTAAAAGGGAAAAAAATCCAGTGATGAAAGCCCACCTAATTAAATTCAGCATACCAATAAAAAATTATAGGCAAGATACTATGACTAGCAGTTCAAACCAATGTAAAAAAACCAAGGCTATGGGATGTATAGAATATATCATTTATAACCAAGTGTACTTGTAAATGTACTGTGACACGTATCTATCAATCCATTAGAAATGTATCCAACCATCCATCCATCCATCCATCCATTAACCCACTCATCCAGCTCAACCATAAATTCATCCTTTTGAAAAGGTAGTTCCTCTGAAAAAGGATTTATATAGCCAAATTCACTTGGATAATTAGTAAATGTTTCACAACGCTGAAGTTTGGTAACGTCACATTTGGAACATATATGATACATAAATGATGGTGAAATAACAATGTACAGAAAAAACAGAATGTAAATAAGTGAATAAAAGCTTTTCTACAGCAAGTGCATTACAGCTATTAAAAACCTTATAGCCCATTACAAAATATAATAGACCATTTCTGTCTTTTTTATCTCTTGAAATGGAGAACAAGAGCTTACTACACATTCTTAAACAGCAGACTGTGTTTTTCTTGATTAGGAGCCATATTGGCCTAGACTTCCTTTGTCTTGCCATGTTTCCACATCAAAGTCCTTTAGGGGAGGGGTCAAAGACAAGTGCTCATCTGGCCATAGATAATCCAAGATGAAAGACCATGAAGAAGCCAAGTATCCCTTGTGTCCACTGCAATACTTCATTTACCACATATGCTATGACACAGGACCAAGCTACATGTTTCTAACAAAACAAAGGTGCAGTATGAAATAGAATACTCAGCAGTTCATTGTTACAACAGTCCGTTTACTTAGGAGGTTATGTACAAAGTCAAGTAATTATATACCCATATTATTCAGTGTAACAGTGTGCTGTTTGGGATAATACACACACACACGCAGTGTCCCTATAGCACTTCTATAGCTATATGGGTTACATACAGTTCTTTAGTTGCTTCAATTTCTTAAGCACAATTCTTTCGTTTCTTAGGTTAATGTGTTTTTGAAGCATTCTCCTATCATATAAAGAGCATAGTCCAAGTTAATTTCAGTGCATACAGGCAGGTTTCTAAATGAAGCTTCATCACGAGCAATATCCTTGTGTACCTGCTTCTTTTTCTACACCATACACAAAGAAAATTGTATATCAAATACATTGTCTATTAAAATGTATAATGCAAATGCATACAAACTTATATTTACTCACTGTAGACTGTCATTGCCATAATGATTTGTATATGATATCACAGGAGAGCAGTGAAGTCAAAATTATCTTCATCCGACAGCTGAGAACTAAATAAGCCACTACATACAGTCATTTTAAACCTGTAGCCTGGTGTATATTCCACCACCTTGGGATATTAGTAAATGAAAAAAGTCACTCATCAGCTAGGTGGGCATCTTATGTGCACGATGTGCACGTTGCTAGGTAGAGAAAGAGTATCCCAATAAACAGCCACAGCACTGCATGTTTCAACACACTGTGGCAAGTGACTAAAGGTCTGTATGCAGAGCAATCTACATAATTCTAATGTACTGTAACCAGTTCAGACCTGAGAAAATGACATACCAGTAACATACAGCAAAACTGCAAAAGTAAAAAGGCTATGACTGAAAATATTCACAGAACTACTGCCAAAAAAGCATTCTTTTTTAACCACAAATTATGGCTTTAAAATTTTACAACAACTTAACTTTAGACCTGCACATCTTTACCACTATACAGCTCACAAAAAATGGGGGATATTTCATTTTAAAATATCATCAAATTTTTGTGAGGTGAGCAGTCTACAAACACTATATGACAAAGGTTTTGGGACACACCTCTTAGTCTTTGAATTCAGCTGTTTCATTCAGTTCATAGCCATGCAGCATGTCTTTACACACGAGTGAAAGAATGGGACATTCTAAAGAGCTCACTGAATTTGAGTGTGGTACTGTAATAGGATGCCACTGTAGTCAGTTTGTGAAATTTCTTCCCTCCTAGATATTCCACAATCAACTGTGAGTGTTATTATTGAAAGGTGGAAGCATTTAGGAACCACAGCAACTCAGCCACAAAGTGGCAGAACACATAATTACAGAGCGAGGTCACTGAGTGCTGAGGTATATAGTGCATAAAAGTCACCAGTGCTCTGCTGACTGAAGAGCTGCAGTTACAAACCTTATTTGGCATTACCATCAGCACAAAGCCTGTGTGCCGTGAGCTTCATGGCAGTTACCATGGCCGAGAAGCTGCATGAAAGCAAAGCCTTACATCATCTAGCACACAGGACAGTGTTACCGGTCTGACTGTATTGGTGCCAACTGTTGGTGCCAATTGGTTGGCCCCTTACTTCCAGTGAAGGGAAATCTTAATTCTTTGGTATACCAAGATGTACTTCAATTTTTGTGGGAACAGTTTGGGGAATTCCCTTTTCTGTTCTAGCATGACTATGTCACAGTGTAAAAAGCCATAAAGGCATGGTTCTGGAGTGTGGTGGTGAAGAACTCAACTGGCCACACACAGAACCCTGACCTCAACCCCACTTAACACCTGCGAGATTGGGAACCAGGCTGCATCCAACATCAGTGTCTGACCTCACCAAATAATGGAAGCTATTATAGCTTTAAAGGTGGAACAGCTCCATATTAATACCTAGGCATTTAATCTGAGAATACATAAAATATCCTGTAGCTTTAATGAGTAGGTGTCCTCCATATAATGTATGGAAATTATATGAAAATGTAAAAGCAGCTCATCAGTTCCTTATTACACATCAGTATTAAAACAGGCATGTGAATAAGTTCATAATTGTGACATACAAGTAAAACAGATAATTCAAACAGTACAGTCTTACTTACAGTTCTTAAAATCTATATCCAGAGGAAAATACATATGTGCACCTAGAGTTTAGTTCAGAAGGTGTTTTGGTAATATACTAATTAGAACTGTCAAAATGAACGCATTACCCTTCTAAATGAATATACACACACACACACACACACACACACACACACACACACACACACACACACATATATATAGGCTACTGCTATATGGTTTTATGAATAAATGTAATGACAGGTTTCCTCATGTAAACTGAAATGAATAAGTTATTTTAAAAACATGTAATTCTGGTAATCACCATTGTCATTGTCAATTGTGTATTAGAGTATTCAGAATAAATGAATTCTGTTGAGGCATATACAGCATTGTCCACTGATGGTTATGTAGTGCTTTTTAAACAAAAAAATAAAACATTCCTGATGTTTCAAATACAATTGACAATATTTTAATCACAGTTAACAAAATAAAATTGGTGTCATTAATATGATTAAATATTTGAATCCTAGGTAACACTTTAATTTGACAGCCCACAGACATCAAGAAGTCACAGAGAATGATTACTTGTGTCAATATGTTAATTAGGGATTTGCATGCACCTTGTTGACAGCAGTTAAACAAGGCAAGAAAGAATGTAAAATTCATGAATTCACAACACAGAAATTTGTTAGGTTGTAGTGTTGGACAATGTTTTGTAAAACTGTTTTTTCTTTATTTTGTCCTCTGACACTTATTACAGTCAGTTATGTCGCAATAGGCACGCATTATTAGTAGCTGCCCCTAATTTGTCAGTAAAATGGCTTCTGTGGACAGTAAATATAGAAGCTGCATGCTATGACATTCTCTATAAATAAATATGATAATTAATGTTTATTTATTATAGGTTCATAAATGGCTGACAACTTTTAGTATTAAATGGGAGAAACCTTATATATTAGCCCAACCAGCATGTCCTTGAGATTTTGTGCCTGGAGAAACTCCTGTGCTAATGAGGAAGCCGTCTGTCATTTTCTACAGAGTCACAGTCTTACTTGTATTCAGAGTCCTTTCAGGTTGCACCCTGCCTTGAATGTAAGGTTTTCTTACTGACAATGTTCCTTTCTTAGATCTAAAGGTAAACTGAAGAGCAACTGTGTACAATTCAAACAGCATTAGTTAAGCAACCAAATGCTACTTGCTTCGCTCTCACTCACCTGGGATGATCTCAAATATATGCCGTCCAGGCTCATCAGGATTAGCACTTAGCTCACTGACTTGGCAGCCATGTAATGGAATGCAACCCTGAAAAAGAAATATACAGGGTTTTATGGGCATATAACACAAAATATCATTTTTAAAAAGGTAAGAACACAACATTTTCCACCAGCACATCATCCACAAACAGGCATCTATTTGTGAATGAATAGGTATGCTCCAGAGATTATTATAGATCAAATCTCCACATGTAACAGACTATAAATGGAAAATTTATTTTTGAAAGTAATTACTAAATATGCTACCTATAGACCTTAAAAGCAGGGAGAGTGCATCTCACTCTAGGAAATGTAGGACCATTTTTATGCTGTAATCAGCATTAGGATAAACCACTTTTAACCTAGAAGATGTGAGCCTCCATCTATCTATTTAAACCTTTGCAGATTCACATACATAGCTACAGTTACAAAAACTAAACATATACAATAATACTCTTCTATTCAGCTGTATGTAAACAGAAACTGCATGAGACATTCACTGATAAGGCCAAAATAGTAATTTATCTGTTTAACTGCTAAGCACATTTTTGTACCAGAGATAGCATTTCATTAGTTGGCTTAGAGAAAAATTACTGCATTTGCACAGCATCACTATACATTTTAGGGTTCCAGGCATGAAAAGCGAGAGCTTGGGGGTAGATGTGGCACTATAGAGGAGGATCTGTTCACATAGAAATATGCTTTATAAAGGTCCCATTCCTTCAGGTCTGACTGCTCTATTTTCAGAGGCTGAAGGCAACCTTCTCAACGTTAGTTGAACACAAACGTTTAGTAAGATGCTTCCAAGCAGGACAGACATTAGCTTGTCAGGTGAAGTGGATGTAACTGCTACATGACTGCATTATGAGACATGGTCATCGCCTAGCTTTTCCAAAGTGCATCCTGATGAGGTAAATGACTACAGAGGGCACTCAGCATGTTGTGATGTCTGAAACCAGGTCTGACCTTAGATTTGGAAAATGCATCAGGTGTTAAATCAGTTGAGTGAGTGGTCAACACACTTCTAAACCCATAGGAAAATAAGATCAAATCTAAATCCATTGCTTTCCAAAAATAATGTATGCCCATCTGCAAATCACATGGACAAGGCTGTTTGGAAAATTGTTTTGTGAATGGATGAGACAAAAACAAAACATTCTGGTTGAAAAGGCTATGTCTCATCTGTAAAGCATGGTGGTGGTAGTATCATGGGTAGTAACACTGCAAATTCTAAAGCTCATGTGAAAAAACCCACAGACATCTCAGAGTTCAAGATGTTTTGTACATAGCAGGGCGTAAAGGTTTATATATTTTTTCACACATAGATATGTTATATGCAATATGGGATCAACATAGATAAATAACCAAATATAATATCCTCCCTCCCCAATAGTTTAATTAGATATTTTTCTCTAATATTTGAACTTGTATATAAATATGATAATGTTTTAGGCCATTTGTATGCAGAATATAGTAAAAATAAAAAGGGCATATAAACTTTTTAACACTACTGAAGTTTTCAACAAGTATTACAATAATTACTATCATTACCATATAATTATTTTTTAAAATATAATTTTATTTTTATTACTTGAACACAATTACTTTCAACAACGTAAACAATGACTGTCAGTAAAATACCATAGGGAGTACTCTAAACATGCAAGTACTCTAAAGCTTTTGTTGACTGCTGTCCATAGAAAATACCTGTGGTTTGGTTTCCTCTTCATCTTTGTAGAAATAGAGCTGGTCAGTCCGCAACACAAACCAGCGCAGCTGCCAGTTCTTCATGATACTGCGCTGCTTCTTCAACCAGCCAGCTTTGAGTGCTTTCTCTTGGAGGCTAGGGGAAGATGGCCGACTCGACGCTCGCGTCAACTCCCCCATAACCATACTCTTAGACCTGGCTGCAAGTACACAAACAGACATACAAAAAAAATCCTATTCAGTATATCACAGTATTTGTATTCAATTTTCTGCTTCAGAGAAGCTTAAGTGAATCTCCAAAATCTTCATTAATTTGTCAGTTAACACGTGATGAATGGTTTCATAAGAGTTCATAAAGCATATAGTTAATATGGTAATATATTCAGCATTGTATGCATTTTTAACCTCTAGCAAGAACAAGCCATGTCTTACACAAGAGCAGGTCAAGCAGTATTATTGTGTGATAGTGAAATAAAAACCAATCGCTCAACATGAGTATAAACCTAGATCCAGTTTCAAGAAGTCAATTTACCTACTGGCATAATTGAGGAGGAAACATGCCAAACAGAAGCAGAATTTTTCACATTGACATAAATATTTAGACCATTTGCTATGACAATCAAAATTTAGCTCTGGGGGGCCTCCTATTTCTCTGGATCGTCTTTCGGATGTCTCTACACCTTTATTAGAGTCCACCTGCGGTCATTCAGTTGATTGGGCATGATTTGGAAAGACACACACCTGCCTGTATAACGTCTCACTGCTGACAATGCATGACAGAGCATATACCTAGCCATAGGAAGGTAAGAACTACCTGTACAGATAAGAGACAGGATTGAGTGGAAGCACAGCTCTGGAGAACGCAACACAAAATTCTGCTGCACTGGAAGTTCACAAGAGCAACCATAATTCTTCAATGAATTTCAACCAGGACTACTAGATAGATACTAGACTGGGCCTTGGTTAAAGAGGTGACCAAGAACCCAATAAAGATCCTGTGTGCAGATGGGGAAAATCTTCCAGAAGGTAAACAATTACTACAGCACTCCTTCAATCTGGGTTTTATGGCAGAGTGTCCAAATAAAAACCTTTATCCAATACTAAGCGATATAGAAATAAAGCTGAAATAAAGTTGACTTGAATTAAAAGACGCATGAAAGTCCACCACAGCAAAAAAACAAAAAAACACCTAAAGCAGTATCAAACTGTGATAAGCAAGATTCTTTCATCTGATGAACAATACTGCATAATTTTAATAGCTTTTATTTTAGCAACATAAAATGTGAAAGGGTATGAAGACTTTTCGAATGTGTTGTACTGTATATCCACACTACTAATGGAAACGTTGTGAGTTCAAATCTTGTCTTTGCCAAGTAGCCACTGTTGGGGCCTTAACAATCAATCGCTAATTGTAAGTCAGTCTGAATAAAGGCATCTGCTAAATGCTGTAAATGCAATGGATCAAAAGATCACAGGACCATGCAGCATTGCGACTTTATAACAGTCTTTTGCTTTCTGCACCACACAGTAGGGTGTTATTAGGAACCAGGTATGCATTTTGGATAACTATTAGACACAGTAAACTAGAACTCAAGGGGCACAAATGTTGTGATTTTAAAAGCTCAAAAAAACTATTCAGTATACTTTTTATTTAACACAAATCTAGCTAGTCATATTTAAGCAGCATAACAGACCTTTAGAAGCACAGCAGGCAGATAAGGCTGCATACCCTAAGGATTAACAGCCAACTGGTGAAACTGGACATGTGTATAAAAAAAAATAACTGCAGAACAGAGATATGTGTCATATGTAATTTGAGAAGCACTAGTTCAAGGATAAAATACACCATTCATATCAGGCCCAAGGGAATAAAACTAGAGCCCATCTTTCCCATGTATTTCATCTCCTTTAGCAGGGACCAATACTGCCATAGGCTATAGGCGGGCTTGGAATACTGCCATTTAGCTATGCTATCAGGTTTTTTCTGTATTTCTCACCAAGCCATGTTTTCTTGCCACTTATTTGCACACTCACAACTGCCTATTTTTTCATACATTTTCTGTCAATAATGACCAAACCATTTCCAAATACCATTTGTCTGCAGAAGGATAGCAGATACTGCCAGAATCTTGTTAAATCACTGTGGGTAATGGAAGTCTCATCAGTGATAGTGTAGACAACTCAGCACAAAGGGACCAAACGGGAGGGGGCACCTAAAATCACTTAGTACTTAAAACACCAGGCTCCAAGAACAGAGATACATCTCTCTTTGTTAGCAGTGCAATTTAAAAAGTCAGATCAATAAGCTCAAGGATTCACATGTTGCTGAGAAATAAGGTGTATCATTAGATGATCTTTTATTAAATCTCCCTGTCTGCTGATGATTTAAAAATAGGGCAAGACTGATGAGAGACATGCATATTTTATTAATACTCATTTTAGAACTAAAATAAGAGACCTCAATGTGTCCTCAAACCACTGTCTTCACCTTTGATTAGATATGAATATTTTATTCCAGGCATTAACTCTTCAAATGAATCTTTCTTCAGCAAAATAGTTCATTAGACAGAATACTATGTAAATGACTTAAAAGATAAAATACATTAAAAAGGCTCATATTTATATAATGGCACATTTAGGATAGCTAAGGAATAGCATGATAACGAATACTGTGTGGCTCAGGGTTTAACCCTGTTGTAGCTCCTTTGACCAAGAGCCAAAAAAATGCAGCCTAAAGCACAATGGGCATCATGTTCATTCCAGGTCCATGCTGGTCATGCTGCCGAAAAGACAGCTGATAAAATGCTTCTGGGTTTCAGGTAGAGAGCAGGCATGCTGGGAAATGCATCTGACTCATGCACTTTGAACACAGGTGAAAAATGTCTTGCATGGTGGTCCAGCATTCACAATGAGCAGTAAATCTTATCTCCGGCTTGTTCATAAATGTCTATCTGCAGCCGTAAAGCAGCAGAGTTCAAGCCAAGATCTGCTACAGAGAAAAAACAGGTAAATAGACGCTCACTCAATTTAGCAACAGATGGAGCATTTTAAATTCATAAGATGTTGAACCTTGTGTGTCGTAATTAATCTGACACCTGAAGTGGTAGTGTGCAGGATGCAGACTTCAGAAACAGTGTTATCATCTCACAAATACACCTTGTCATGTCTGTATTACCAGCACATATTTTGGAGTCCTACACGTGCCATTATAGACATACAATTTGGTTTGGGATTGCACAACTAACGTGCTGCAGAGCACATGCTGACAAAAGACAGATGCATAGTAAAAATACTTAAAAAAAATAAAAAATAAATAAAAAAAAGTATTTTTGCTGGGTTGATACATGTTGCTGTAGAGTAAATGAAACGTGGCCCTCGCTCTTTGCTCAACATGGGAAAATGTGCTGCTTGAGCGTCTTACATGACAGGTGAAGCCAGAGTACTCATCAAATGTGACACAGTCCATATGCAGGATGACAGAGGCAGGCAAGGAAGCAGTGCGGTACGGTTCCCAGTGCCCGTGCTGTATTATGTTGCACAGCAGGCGTAGGATCAATTCACAAATGGCTTTTTACAGCCAGAAAGCATTAGTGTTGAAACAGACGAGCACCACGCCTTTAACCTGCATACGCCATATAAACGCTCACTTGGAGCCTGCCAGTGCAGACTAAACCACTACTCAGTGATTTAATTATTAGTGGTCTCGACATTCACAACTGTAGAGATATTGTGGTGCTGCATTTTCAGATCACTTTCAATAATATACTGCTTTTAACGCTCAAAATATATGTCAACACAACACATAGAAATTTTAAATCTATATGGCCTCTGACATCCTGTGGTCATGAGCACGATTGGCTTCTGTCACACAGTCACAGCATAAATTAATCAATAGTACTCAGTATATCACAGCTTATGAACCATTCCTGGTATCTGCCTTAATTGATTATAACATTATAGACACAGCTGTAGCTGGATTTCCTGCCTTAGCTAATGACGTTTTCCCTGATTTATTGCGTGTAGGTCCTTTGTGCCCGAGTGTTGAAACTGCAATATATCTCTGAACTAAAAAAAGGATGAACAATGCAATCTTTTGAATAAGGTTTTGAAATTTTATGGCATCATAAATATATGGCTCTGTCACACATATGATTACACTTTGCCACGTCAAAGCTGGTAGTCTACATCTTTAAGCCTTATCAGGCATTATACTGGTACATCTTCACGTTCATAACAGTAAGGCTTTACTATATATCTGAATGAAGCTAGTGAAATGCATGACGTAACTGGACATCACTAAATCTAATTCAAGACAGGTTACTAAGCAACTAAGCAACATTTTCCTTCCTGAGCTACGCAAGAGAATCCGATAATACAGTTTCCAGTAGAATGCGTGATGCTGAGTGTGTAGGGGGAAGTGCTGAGAGGATGAGTGGATGGAGAGATGCAGAGCGAGATGCAGTAGTGCAGTGCTTACCTCGCCTCGTCTGTCTAATCTTGGGGCTCAGCATAGTGCTCATCGCTGGACAGTAGCACCCTCTCCCATCCACATGTTTGGATCTTCACAAGGTTCTCCTCCACTGCCTCGCCCTGTTGCACCTCATCCAGCTCTGTCCAGCATCCCTTTCCCTCCCCCCGCCTCTCTCCCTCTATCATGTTCCACTGGCCCACTGCTCTGAGCAGCACGTTTCCTGAGCCCCACCCTCTCTCATTATGCAGAGGCAGCTGGAGAAGAGAGACCTCCTGCACACTTTCAGCTCCACACTTACCCATGATGAATTATTTATCTTCCCACCACCCAAATGAATTCCACACTGGAGAAGCCATTAAATGCCTGGATAATTACTGTCAATAATTCACTGGAGCAAAAACAGAAGGGTCTCCGCCATTTTCCTCTTGCTTCCTTCCTCCTAATTGGCCTAGTAGTCTACGTTGCTGATCTGCTCATTTGGGCGTGGACGCATATGACCCTCAAACCAACTTCCCTGTTTCTCTCATTCCTCTCGTCTTCATGACTCACAGGCTGAAACTGAAATGTCACGAAACGAGCTTGCTAAGTTCTTAATTAGTCCAATTTTTAATAGCTAAAATACCATCTCTAGTGATTGGTGATAATAAAAATTCCAGCTTATATCACATGCTTCCTAGATGCTAAACATATCTCTCGTAGTAATTTTAATTGTCAGTGACACTTGACACTTGTAATGACACTTTTTTTTAGGTCGTCACCAGCTGTATGTCCCTTTCTTTTAAATAATCTGAACTGGACAGTGTCATAGAGCAGAATTCTCACACACAAATTTAAGTGCTTACTTCAGATTTGACAGCCAGTCAGTCAAAGGCACTGTTCAACATTGACATATGCTGTAGATAATAGACAAGCCACTTCCAAAATACATGTAACACACATATGCTATACCTAAACATAATTAATGTATAGGTACCCTACTGTGAAACAGTACTGGGTCATCATAAGATTTGTTGCCTTAGAACTGGTACAATAAGCATATATAACATTCTGTTGATGACTGGACCCCAAACAAACAACAACAAAAAAAATCACACTTGCATTTGTCACTTCATTAACACGCTTTTACACTTTTATCTTCATTCCATTTTTTGTGAGATTTACCATAGCTCATCCTTTTTAACCATTTCCCATCCCAAAAAAGTGGTTTCTTGTCCGCTACTCTTCCAAGAATCAAGAATTAAGACCGTTCCTGATCAAACTTCTTCAGAATGCAGAAGAGTTAACCTGCCACTTGCTCAAGTATAAGATACTTGCCACTGCAGCCTATAGTAGTTGTTTTTAATAAGTTTTTAATACTGCATACAAATGACCTGTATTATTACTTGTATTCTAATAAAGACATTGAGAAATAATAATATATGGACAATATACCACTGCTAAAACAATGGTATATCTAATCTAATGGTGGGTGACCACTTGCACAGTACCGCAATATATATTGCTCAAACAATTAGGGGATATTTTAAAATGAAATATCCCATAATTAAATACTCCCTAATGTTTGTGAGCAGTGTACATAAAAGCTCCTGTTGCTATTTTAAAGAATTCAGACAAGGCTCAACAATAGACAGCAATAATTACCTAAAGTCTTCCATGGGCCCTCTAGCATCAGCCGCTTTGAGTTGTTCATAACTGGTACTCCATATTTCTATACACACTAGGTCTGTCGTAGGCAATAAGAGAGGGATGACCGCTAGGAAGAGTGACGTCAAGCAAACATGCCCTTCGCCGTCTACCCAGGAAGTAACTGACTGAGAGGTATCAGTGGACAACTTTCAATACAACAAAAGAAAATTAGATGTGACAACTGAGTAATAGTGAGAAACAACATAGAGTAACATACCTCATTAATACCAACATCAAAATATTTGAAAGTAAAAATGCTTTAAATCTATTTACCATATTAAATCAGATGCTCTGTAAGAGTATATCCAAATCTGCAAGATCATGCCAGCACAGAGGGCTGACAACAGTGAAATATGAGAATGAGACATGAGGTAAAAACCAAAGATGTGCTCGCTGTATTGAGAGAGACTTCTTAGGAAGTGATGACTGGTAACAGAGAAGTGAAAATGGCTTGGCTTTTTATAAATAAACGAAATTCTCCCTGGCTTTTTTCATTATTCTGAGATTTTTCCGCCAGATGATTGTAGAATCTACCAACATTAATAAAACAGTTTGTTTTTAATTCTACACAAAAAGATGCACACACATTTATTCTGATTCGTTTTTGGTGCTCCATCTGCATTATCTTGCTCTGCAGTTTCATTACAGTGTATGGTCTTGACTTTCTGTTCTTATTGCTCTAACTTACTTGGTTCCCCACTTTCTGTATTTGCACAAGGAGGTGTGGTAAATATTGACCGAGTTTTACAGCTCTATAATGCACACCATTGTGAAAGCATTCCCATTTGAATTACAATATACAAAACCCCAAAAAGCTGTATGTAAGAAAAACAACAATATAATATTTTTTAAACAAAATTCAAAGAAGCCAGCCATAAGAACAAACAAACAACAAAACAGAAGACAAATACAATAGTTGAGAACTACTTGTGTGCATTCCTAACTAACTTAACTGCAGACTTCATTAGTTTAGTTTCTACTGCATGTGCAAGTTGCTGAAAAGGAAGCTAATTCCTTGCATAATTGCATAAGCATACGTGTTGATAACAACAGGTCACTATGCATATAATTATATGCAATATGTGTAATTTTGTATAAACCGAACCACAGTGAACAGTGTTTAAAAACTCCAGCAGCACAACAGTATCCGATTCATTTCTACCAGAACAATATGTCTGTAATTGTAGAACTGTATAGAAGTGCTTCTATATGTTAAGTGAAACTGATTACACTGAGTGTAGAAAAAAGGTTATCATAAAGTTATGCCCAATTGATTGCAGGCAGATATGTAAATTATTACAGGTGTGGTCAGATTAGACACTGGGTCTTGGTGTGGTGTGGTCAGAGGACACTTTGGGGTGGTGTACCCCTTGGTAAGACATCATTGACTGATAGATATGTCTTTGCTATGTACTCGAAGACGTTTTGCCATTGATAGTCTTTTAGAGGGCTTAGACATCATCTTGGTGAATTGCACACCATCTAGGCCATTCAGATGTAGTTAGAATGGTGTGGGAACATTAGTTCTGTGACAGCACACACACATGGCAGTTCTTTAGTGAACAGGAAACCTGGGCTGCTATGGACTGGAACTGTATTGTCTAGTGACGAATCCAAATTCTGTTTGAGATCCAACGATGATCGAGTTAGAGTATGCTGGCCTTATGGTAAGCACTTCAGTCCTGTCCCAACTGCTGGTGTGGTGGTCTAGATAGCCATTGATACCCAACTAACAGCTAAGCAATATGTGTAGGAAATCCTCCGGCCACGTGTTTCCTCTAATAGCAGAGCTTACAGCTGTCATTTTTCAGCAGGGTAACACTTGCCCAAGAACATTTCCTAGGTTTCTTAGGAATTTATCCACCAAATTGGTCTTCCAAATTGTGTGGAAAATCTATAGGCCCAGTTGTGGGCAAATGGGTCATAAAGGCATGTCTAGCAGTTACTGATCTCTCACCAAGAGGTACAGTTCCCTCAAAGTCTTTTAATAGAGCATTTGAGGAAGCACTTTTATGAACTCTTGTGGCAAGACCCAATGTCTAATCAGTCCACACCTGTAATCATTTCCAGATTTGCCTGAGACATAACTGCATGCCAAGTTTTGCAGCAATCCAACATATCTTTCCTTTTAACGATTGGCATTACCACAAGGCAATCAATGGCCAATCAAGATCAGACAAAAGACACTAGATGATAAATGATTAAATATATTCTTAAAAGCATGGCTAATACTCCAGCACACAGCCCAATGGCAAAGCAATCAGATTGTTCTTCTCTGAAGAGATACATTTGACAGTGTAAATAAAAAAAATACATTACTATGAATAGACAGAGATCCTTTCAATGACTTGCACCTGTCATTCTGAAAAAGCCAGGGTAACTGGGAAAAAGCATTATGAGGATTACATTTTAGGGATTAGGTTATTAAATGAGCATTAAGAGATCAGCCTTGTTTTACCACTTACAATAGAATGATTCTTTGTAAAGGCCTAAAGATAACAACCAGTGACAGATTTGTGACTCACCCCATAAGGATTGGGGAATGATGGAAATTGTTGCTTCCTTGTTCATGCACAGTACTGTGGACAAGGCTTATGCAACCATTACATTAGATAAGTCATTGTTTATAATTATTTATCAGTCTCTTTATTAGAATACAACCAGGAAATACAGTAAATTGGTATGAAGTATTAAGGAAAATTGAAAGAAATTTCAAGTTACAGCAAAAAGTATTTAGTGTGACCTCCTCTTACACTTGAGCGCAAAAAAATAAAAATAAAAAAAATAAATAAAAAAAAAAGGTGATAATAATAAATAAGAATTAGACAGCTTCAATGAGATGGCAAGTCCGCTGAAGCTTGAACAGAAATGGCCTTTTTGGAAGCATAGCAGCGAAAAGGCTAAGATGTGCACCAAGTTAAAAAAGATTAGAAAGTATATCAGTGGAAGAGAGTACTATGGAGTGACAAATCCATGTTTGAATTCCTTGATATAAAACGTAACACCTATGTTCACTTATTTAACAGTCCAAGTTTCCAACTTTTATTTAAAAATCTAATTACAAAAAAATACAGATACATAAGTGGACAGTTCAGTAAATTTTGGCGTACTGTATTTGGTAGACTCGATGAGGCAATTACCAACACTCAGTCAGTTTTCCTCTTAATACATTTATTTCTAAATGTCAGAGATATTTTGCTGAGCTCTAAAACTTGGTTCTTTAATTAAAAAAAACAAAGCTGTGGCCAAACGCTTGCTCCAGGAAAACTGATGCCTACTCTTTCTATGGTAGATGGTGGTGCCACTAGAGATGGCATCAAACTGCTCATACAGCAGCCATGCCACCCACAGGAAAGCGAGCGTGTTAAGAAGAACAAGTAGAAGCACCCAGGACTCTTTCGCAGCCATCAAGCTCCAATTCCCCTCCCTCCTGAACCTGCGATGAAGGTAATATCCAGCACAGCCGATAAAGAGAAGCTGCGTTGCTAGTGTGACCAGAACGAAAAGCACAAAAATGCGGTGATTGTTCCTGCCCACACAGCGATTTAGGTAGATGCAGTGGTGGTCATAGTTCAGGACACAAAAGTCACACAGACGACAGTGTTTGCAATGGTCCACTTGAAACAGCTAAAATAATGAACATAGACAAAACTAACTTATTTGCCACTCTGAGATAAAGACATAATTAATATGTCTATACATTTAGATAGGAGACTTGCATGCATATGGAAAGAACATAAAAAAGATGACTAGTGAAAAGACCAAGAATTCAAAGATTGGAGTTGGAAACCCTTGATTAAAGGCTAACACTTGTCACTCAAACTATCAAATCTCTAAACAGTACGAAAAGCCTTCAACTTGAGACAGCAGGAAAACAAAATCTCCAAGTATGTGTCTATACAACCCCAATTCCAATGAAGTTGGGATGTTGTGTAAAACATAAATAAGAACAGAATACAATGATTTGCAAATCATTTGCAATTTAACTGAATACACTACAATGGCAAAATATTTATGTACAGTTTACATCATCATTAAACTATTTAAGGAAAAAGTCTGTAAACTGCAAATGTGCAAGTCTAACAAACTAATATAACCACATGGGCAGGAGAAATGGCAAATGCTTTACTGTTCCAACTTTGTTTGGAATCTATTGGTGACCTGAATGCAAGAATGGATGTTTAATAACAAATTAAATAAAGCCAGACAAAACATGAAATCACTTGAGTTCACATTGTCTGCAATGAAATAAAAGTCAAAGTGAATGCATTTAGTTTTTATTTAATTTTCCATATCATCTTAGCTTTCTCTGATTTGGGGTTGTACTTTGTGGAGTAAGGTTTGATGGCCTGATAAAGGTAAAGATTGATTAACAGAACTCTGTCTACACTCATTAGTTTGCGGACCTGTAACATCTGGAGATGTTTGATGAAATTACTCAACACTGATAAGAACAAAATTGAATACATTCAGTAGCATAATGAAAATGTTTGTTTACTGTAATGTTTAAGCTGCTGCTGTATTCAGAGTAACAGACTTGCTGCCCCACAGGACAGACCAACATTGCAAAGAAAATGCAACTTGCAAAACTGCAGTTATAGAAATAAGACATACTTAAAACAACCTGTGGATGTCTTTGCAACCAAGTAGTAAAAATCAAAGGCTACCAAATAAAAAATAAATGTGAAATCCTGTTTAATTCACCTGTTTTCTGTATTTAAATGACAAAACATTTTATTGACACTCAAATGAACAGTGATTACAGATCACCTGTCCATCTCTGGAGACCACAAAATGGCTTAATTTGGCTGTGTTACCTTCTGGTCCTTCTGTTTCTAGCTATTCTGCTATAGTTAGTGCCACTGGAATAACGTTACAATTGGTGTAAGTGGTTCAGTTAATAGATTCTGTGCTCTTAATAATAACTACAAATATATTCGCTCTCTCTCAAAGCTGTTCCTATGATGATCGTCCATTTCAGTCTCACTAAGACGCTTTGACTTCACCAAAGCAGCTCTTTTATGACTTCCCAGTGCACCATTACCCAGACCACAGAGGGCAGTAATTCTCTTGTCACGGTTGACAAGAAAGCCAACAAATCATCCCACTTAGAACATAAGAACCTACAGTTAATCTGTGTACCAAACTGGATAATGTCTATATGCAAGTTTTATATTATCTAATTTATCCATATTCACTTTTGGTATTATTCATTATTAAATTTTGAAATATGTTCCCTCTGTTTAAAAATCTCCTCAAGTGTTATTTTTGCTATATAACTTTTTTCCTGCTGTCTGGCCCAGTCTAACACTAACCTTATTTTAGATTAGAAATTAAATTTTAGTGCATTTCTAGCAATGTCCGTTTTGACATGAAATTACATTAATGGGATCCCCTAACTTTTGAACAGTATTACACATTCAAATCAAAACTACATTTTGCTTGAAACAGAATCACAGTAATTCTGGATGAATTAATCAAATAAAGAAACTCTCACCTCACAGTAAATGCAAAACCTGCTGGGACTCTGATTAGCCACCACCAAGTCAGATATAGTGGAGAATCTGGGATCTGCATCAGCTGCCTGCAGTCGTCCAGGATCCTGGGTTACAACCTTCCAGAAAAGAACCAGTACCAGAGAAAAATGTAGTAGCGAAACATGTAAAAGATTATAAGCAGGCCAAAAATGTAAGATGTTAAGGAAAACACAAGGCATGTAAATTAATCTTAAACAATACCAATACATTTTATGTACACTGTTAAAAATAAAGGATATTAGGCAGAATTCTACAGTAAAAGCAAATTAAAGTATGAATTATGCCTGCAGCCAATGTTCCAAGATAGATGGGATTTGGCAACCTAGAATCAGAAATGTAAAAAGGAAATGTTAATGTCTAAATATCTGAAGTGTACAATTTGCATAGAATATAACACTAACCTCTGATAGCCACTCATTCTGTGGTACTGAGTCAAGGTGACTTTGGCCAGTAAAAGAAAGAGCAGGCCACAGAATATGCCACCATGTTCTTCCAGTGCTGCAGCTATGAGTTGCACAGCTGCCCCACTGACACTGGGTATGAGGAGGGTCCAGTAGTACATCACTGCATTATAGATAAGAACATATACTGTGTTCTTTCTAATCTGACTATAGCAGAGCTTGAGATAGTTTATCTGTGGCTGTGGTAAGCAGAGAAGTGGATACCTACCGTATGATTCTCTGGGTTTCTCATCCTTTGGTTTGTTGATGAACTGGGTCAGCATTGTGGTGACCTGCTTATGTCTGAAACAAATACAGTGAGAAGGAAGAGGTCTAATTTTTATCGTATGTACACTTAAACTGGGAGAGACAGAATGTAAAATATGCACAATTGTATGGTTTTTAAATAATTAATTAGCATTTTATTGCATAAAAAGGTATTTGATAAAATAGAAAAAACAGAACTTAATATTTGGTACAGAAATTATAAGGTCAGACGTTTTCTGTAGTTCATGACCAAGTTTGCACACACTGCAGCAGGAATTTTGGCCCACTTAATTAATTAAGCACACTCAGTTAAGGCCTATACTAGAAAGAGAACACATCCAGGAGGAGTATTGTTGCTGAATTCCCTAGAAGCCAGATTTCCTCAAAAATCACACCAAGAAGACACTGAACACTTCTAAATGAGGTTGCAACCAGCCTCTGGGTAAATGTGGCATGCTATAATATTATGAACTTGTATAATAACCATCAAATGAATCCAAATGCCAGTTCACCTCAAAAATATATATTTATTCTATGGAGGTGATAACAATATTGCCACTACACGAAGCAGAGGGGCAGAGCACCTCTACTCGTGTCTTGAGTAAAGTGTGTTTTAAATTTTGCAGGTTTTTAAACCAGGACAGAACAGCAGAGTAGCAGTTAAGCTGAAAAACAAACAAGTTTTCTTCCATAGAAAATTAGTCCACATTAGTGAATACAAAAACCTTCATAAACATAAACACACATGCACACACACTTTATATGGTGCGATGTTTCAGTTCACATGCATAAAGCGATTGATAAGTAACAATGAGGGTCAAACCTTAAAGTGGTTCCACGACTACATAAGTCTAGCGGTGTGAGGCCAGCGTGGTTCTTAATGTGTAATATATGGAATCCAGCATTCTGCAGTATCAGCCAGCACACCTCAAGCGCACCTTTCTCTGCAGCAACATGAAGCGCTGTCGCCCCCTTTTGGTCCACTGCATCAACTGTGCATCTCTGAAAAAAAAAAAAATCAGTGCATTACTAGTGCTCCCCAATTTGTGATGGGAAAACGAAATGTTTTGAGAATCGAGTTTCAAATATACTGTGTACACACGTACACACGTACAGACACAGAGGGAATATCAAAGCACAGTCAACCTTAAACAGTCTTAAAACATTTTAAATGCAAAAATGCCTAAAACATAGAAATAAAGTTGGACAGAATCATTAACACAAAGCTTTGATTTAAAAAAAGTGTTAAATAGCTCATGTAATTTATTGAATACTGTATTGAAAAGCAAAAAAACAAAAATAAGAGCAATAAACCCAATCCACCTTAAAACGGGAAGCATCTGCATTTGTATATTTAGTGTTGACACTGATTCCTTGTCCTGCATTGTCACAAAATGAACATCACTAAAATCTCTGCTCTAGTTCAGTGCAGTGAAACAAGGCTCAGCTGGCAAATATAAGCTAGCAAATACTGTATTTTAAAAACAGACTAATTAAACTGATGCGTTGCATTGACAATTACACATCATATAAATTGTTAAACCTCATATTGCCCACATATTGGTCATGTGGTGAGTTATGATGAAAATAATTTACATTTAGTGGTAAACACAAGAAGACGACATTTGAAATGTAATTTGATTCATAATTAATTCATTTTCTAATATACAATTAAAAATAAAACAACATGAATGTTTTCTCACTTTTTTTAAACTGACTTGGTAGGTTTATCCTAGTGTAGAGCAACATTATATTGGACTCAACTAAAGTAACAAACTAAACGAATTCTGAAAAGTAAATAATACTAAAACAGTAAAATTAGTTCTAAAAGCATTGGGAAATTAAAAACCGTGGTAGCGTTTCCTTTTACACAACTATTAAGGAAACTAAAGTAATTTGGATTGGATTTGAGCACATTCATTTTCTTATCGGCTTAATCATAATCAGGGTCACAGGAAAGCCAGTGCCTAGCTGGCAGCACAGGGTGCAAGGGGGAACAACCCTAGAGAGGGCGCTAATCCATAACAGGGCACACTCATACAAACATACGCTGCACTAAACACCAATCAACCTCTGTAAACACTGTAAGGGAACCACACAGGGAAGACATGCAAACTCCACACAGGTGTAGTAATTATTTCATTTAACTGCACTCATTGTGTGGTATTATTCAACTTATGTAAACTGGTATAACTTCTTGCTCGTCAGTAAAGACCATCTCTATCTAGAAACATTGTTTTGGTATTTCGAAAAGCATGTAGAACTTACGTTTCCTCGAAGAAGGTACCTGACCACATCTGTGTTCCCAGTAAAAGCTGCTATGTGCAGTGGAGTGATGAGTAGGTTATCAGAGTCTGAAAACTGAAACATTGATGTCTCCCAAAGGTACTGCATGGCAACACTGTCCGTCAGACAACAGAAGAGAGGATAATCAAGCATAAGAGGTGCTATCATATGGGTTCTCAATTCAAACATGCATAGGCTGTAGCCCCTTCCCTGAGAAAGTTACAGTAAATGAAAATATGAAATTCAGACCAAGATGATGAGCATAACATCTAAACCAGATTAAGCAGAACAATCCACTACTCACATGCTTCCTCCACTAACTGCATGCTGTAGCGATGTTTTTCCCTGCTTATCCACAAGACGCAAGTCTGCACCATGCTGCATCATTTTGTGCATGATACTGATGTTGCCATGTCTGCCAGAGAACAGTCATAAACCAGATATTTAGTTATTTATACAAGCATCTTATTTTGCACAATGCAGCAGTCAGCAGGCAACAGTAAAACAGTGGAAAACACTGCACATACAATGCCAAATCAGAAAAGTTGGGATAGTACAGAAAATGTAAATATATTTTGTAAAAATGCTCTTAAAAAGTGTTCCTTACATTTACTTTGCCTTGTATTTAATTTGCAGATAGCATGAAGGCAATGTATTTCATGAAATGTCATGGAAGAAGCAATTAAGAGCTAGAAACGGAACGTATAATATAACAGGGGTAAAAAACGATGTGATATCAAACAGGTGATTATAATCATGAATAACAGTATCCTGAGAGTCTCTGATCCCTCAGATGCCCTCATTTTCAGTTCTGCCATGGTTTTGATGTAGGAAAGTACGTTGAGATTTCAGAGCAATATTAATTCCTTAAGATGACATCTATTCCATTCCATCTATACATTTATCTACCAAACGCATAACAAATCAAATCAGAAAATGTAGGAATGAAATCTGTAAAACCCTTCCAGTCTTTGGAACATTGTATTTAAACATTTCAATAATTTTCTGGACACTGCTTTAATAAAAAATAATTTTGATTCAAGTCACTTGCTGATATCACCTGTTTAAATTAACGTTTTACCTCATTACTAGCAATAAATTGCCCCAATCCCAACTTTTTGGAATGTATTGCATGTCTGAAATGCAGGAATTTATATTTATCAACAACTGAAATGACATTGACATGACAAAACTTTAAATATCCTGGGCTCATACTGTCTGCAATGAAATAAAAATCAAGGTACATGTAAGAAGCACTGCGATTTTTATATTTGCTTTTTCCCCCAAATACTAATTTAGTACTACATTGGTTGTACTACTACATTATGCATAATTACAGGACAATAAATGGAGAAGAAGTTATACCGGCAGGCAAAGTGAAATGGGGTTTGGCCAGCATCACAAATTATGTTGGGGTCAGCACCACAGTTCAGAAGGAGTTCAGCAACTGCCAGATTACCACTGACAGCAGCAAAATGGAGGGCAGTGAAACCACCCCAACCTAAGGGCGAAGAGAAAAAAAGATAAAATTGCAACTCCAGGTTGAATAAAAAATTTAATCATCATATATACAGTGGGTACAGAAAGTATTCAGACCCCTTTAAATTTTTCACTTTGTTTCATTGCAGCCATTTGCAAAAAAACCAAAAAAGTTAATTTGATTTATCGTTAATGTACACGCAGCATCCCATCTTGACAGAAAAAAAACAGACGTAGAAATTTTAGCAAATTTATTAAAAAAGAAAAACTGAAACATCACATGGTCATAAGTATTCAGACTCTTTGCTGTGACACTTATGCTTAACTCACAAACTGTCCATTTCTTTTTATCCTTCTTGAGATGTGTGTTTAATTGAACTGATTGGACTTGATTGGGAAGAGCACACACCTGTCTATATAAAACCTCACAGCGCATGTCAATGCAAATGAGAATCATGAGGTCGAAGGAACTTGGGAGAAAGTTTCACAAAAACGTCTCTTTTTAGCTCAAAACGGTGCTTCTACTAAATACTGAGTAAAGGGTCTGAATACTTATGACCATGTGATATTTCAGTTTTTCTTTTTAATAAATTTGCAAAAATTTCTACATCTGTTTTTTTTTGTCAAGATGGGATGCTGGGTGTACATTAATGAGAAATAAAATGTAGTTTTTAGCAAATGGCTGCAATGAAATGAATAGTGAGAAATTCAAAGGGGTCTGAATACCTTCCGTACCCACTGCATGGCTTCAAAGTGATGTTAAACAAGCAGTGATGGCTAAGTGGTTATGGTACTGGACCACTGATCACAAAGTTGACTCTTAACTTTTAACAGCTTAGACAGAAGCTGTAGACTTGCAAAACTGTTTCAGCTGCAAGCCGTTTTGGATAAGGGTGCCTGATAATGCTGTTGTTAATTTGACTGTGCATAAACTAGCTAATTTAGTTTTACATCAGGAAATCTGCACTTAACTTAAACTGAATGCTTACTGTAATTTACTCCAATTAATGCCTAATTTTCTATATCTGCTTAATCCAAGGCTAATACAAGGTTCCTGGGGCTGGGGCCTAACTAGTAGCACAGGGTGCATGACAGGGACATGCAGAAATTTAGAGACACCAATTTATACAGCATGTGTCTTGGAAATGTGGAAACAAACTAGCGTTCCCAGGTAAAAATAAGAGCATTTCAAATACTAATACTTATACTATATAGGAAGAGACTGTAGTGCACTTCAGAGCAGCACAACGTAAATACAACATCCCTCATCAAATACAACAAGTCCTCGTCATCAGCACACTCTTAAAAACTGCATATACTGTTTAAAGCAGTTTAAATTTAATTGTGAATAATCATTAATTAAGGTGCTGTGTTTTTCATGTGTGGCTGTATTTGTGCCACAGATGCAGTGTGTGCATAATGTGACCAGAATGTTGTCATTTAGCAGAGGCCATTATCCAGAGTGGAGTACAGTAAAGTATAAGACTGATCGATTGGTGCAGCCCTAGTAAATAGATTAAGAGATTTAACAAAATGGGCATTACTCTGCCATAAATGAGAAATGAAGAACAGATTAAATAACTGAATATTTGTGATTAACTGCATTAACTAAACATGTAAGCTATAAGCTTTTGTTACCTTATCAGCAGTGTGGCTGACTATCTGTGGAAGCCCACTACAAAGCCCAACAGAAATAGGCTCAGACTGACAACATTCAAGCTTTTGGAAAGTCACTTTGGGCTTCTGAGGAAACAATGCCAGTAGTGGCTATGCATGGCACGGCCTGTAGCTATGCTCAGCAATACTTCATACCCCCATAATTTTAATGGAGCCCAGAAATGTTTTAGTGGACGAGTAAAGCGGGTCTGATGAAGCCCCTTGCATTTTCCCCTTTTATTTTCAATAACGAGCAGTCACCTTGGAACTGATAAGTATCAAAATAGTTGTGACAAGATAAGACAGGAAGAATATTAATGAATGCACTGTTTTCAACAATATCAGCATTACCTGCATATTTCATTGTATATGTAAACAGGTGTTCCTGTGACAATATTGCCGTTTACAGTTTAATACTAAAACAGTTACACTCAGAACATGAGCTTATCAACAAAGACAAAGAGACGGTAGTTCAGGTTCATTTATGGAATCTGTGGAGAACATGTTGGATGGTAGGGTCTGGTCTAATACATATACCCCAACATTCAAGACTTTCTAAATAAGCTGCCGTTGCTGTGTGGCAAAAATATCGCATAGTCAAAATAAAAAAAAACAAGAACAAAAAAGTTCAACAATTTAGTGTTATGTTTCTTAGCTAGTTCAACTTGAAAAACAACATTTTACCAAATCCCTCAGACAAAAAGATGATTTCATCAGCTAAGGAATACAGTAAAGACAAAGAGTAAAAACAAAAGACAAATAGCCATGTGGAGAAGCAGTTTATCAAACTGATTCTTGCTAAAGTAAATGTGGACAGAGACATTTTACAACGCTTCATCTCTGATTGTGGGCGGCACGGTGGGTAGCACCTGGGTTCAACCTCTAGCTGATGTGGCCTGGGTCCTCCCTCTGCCCTCTCATGCCTGTTAAGTTCATTGTTTACGCTAAATCGGTATTGACTTTGGTGTATAGATGTGAGTGGTCGTGAGATGGCTCTGTGGGTATCACCACTGCCTCACAGCAAGAAGATCCTGGGTTCAATCCCAGGGTGGAGTGATCTGGATTGTTTCTGTGTGGAGTTTTCTGCAGGTACTCCAGTTTCCTCCCCCAGTCCAAAGATGTGTGCTAGGTTAATAGGTGTCTTAATAAAAAGTGTCCCTTAGTGTGTGACTTTGTGTGAACTACGATGGATTGGTGCACCGTCTAGGGTTACCCTTGCGCCCATAGTTGCCGGGTGGGTACCAGCTGGCCCACGACCCCATGTGGATTAAGCGGAAGATAATGAATGAATGAATAGTCTTGAGATAACCTTTTGTATAGATCTAACCTTGTATTTTCGCTGACATGGCCACTGAAGCTGATAATAAACAAACTAAATATTTGATTGCAGGTTGAAGTCACTACCTGAGTACTGCTGACCATACCCAACCCCTTATCCAACAGATATGCAGAAACTGCATGGTAATAACGTGTCAACATGGACCAAAATCTCCAAAGCCAGAATGTTTCCAGCACCTTGTTAAATCTATGAAGCGTACAATTAAGGCAGTTTTGAAGCATACCTGTCAAGTCTCCTGTTTTGGCCGGGAAACTACCGTAGTCCCATATTAGTATTTTCTAGGGGTGTCACGATTTCGATATTTAATAGAAATCGATCGAAATTATGTCACAATCTCGAGCCTCGAAGTCAAAAAGAGGATCGACGATCCCTCCCTCTAAGCTACGCAAGCACCCACGCTACGCAAAGTGACGCAGCACGCTACGCAAAGTGACGCAGC
>JAUZSU010125756.1:0-17487 GCA_034780255.1 Parotocinclus maculicauda | reverse complement strand
ATGGTAGTGCTTGATAAATGCCCATGTGGTTCTAGCTATTGTTGAATGATGGTTCTTGATGCAGTGCCATCTGAGGGATCGAAGATCACAGGTGTTTAGTGTAGTCTTAGACCTTTGACCTTTTATGCACTGAAATTCCTCCAAATTCTTTGAATCGATTGATGATATTATGCAGTGCAAAGGGAGAAATATCCAAATCACTTTGTATATTTCTCAGAGGAACATGTTTTTAAAGATTGCACTATCTTTGCATCTTTGCACATCAAAGACTCAACCCTTCATGGATACTGTTTTTGCATCAAATCATGGTTATAAACAACTGTTGACATGACCTGTTTAAAGCTAATCATATTTAATTTTTTCCACCTTATTACTAGACCTAAACTTCTGCTGTCCCAACTTTTGTTGAAATGTGATGAACTGCCTTGAGAGCTCAGAGACAGGATTGTTTGCAGTCTGCTGCTGCATTGAAAGTTCCCATGAGCAGTGTGTGCCATAACTCTTAAATAAATGGCGTTTTTGGAATAACCAGGAGTCTTCCTATAGCTGGCTTGCCCACCAAACTAAGTAACTGGGTCAGAAGGTGATCAAGGACCCAAAGGTCACCCTGGCAAAGCACATTATGCTTTCCATGCCTTTCTCTAACCTCTTTAAACATGGATCTTCAAAAAAGGAACGTGTTTTTTTAAGTCATAAAATTACCTCACTAATCATAATTATAATTTGAATGTTTCTTGCAAAACGAAGTCGAAAAAGTAGAAGACGTGTACAGAAAATTCACATCATCTCACCACAGTCACATCTAACCTGTACTCAATCCCTTTCAAAACCACAGAATAATAAAGAAAAGCAATTACAGCTATCCCCACTCTCTTTAATTACACATAATTATGCAAAGGAATTTGATATTAGAATTGGCAGTCATGAAAGTGTTGCTCAGAACACTGGGGCCAAATATGAAATAGCTCTGATTAGCAATGGATAACCTCATTGGACACAATGTTCTTAGACACTTCTGTTTGTAGGATTAGCTGGAATTAAAAGTGTCTTTGCCTACCTGGGTCAAACAGTGCACAAAGCCACTTGCACATCTGGCTTCCATGCAGCTGATCTCGCCAAGCCACTGCACATATTGAAAGTCCTCCATCATCAGGTGCAAAGGCAAAGGAAATGTGGGAACAATTAAACTCAACAGATGCCAGAAGGCTTTGCAAACAAATGGGGATTTGATTGTTGCAGCTTACACTACTTGAGAGTAACTTGCAGCTGTGCAGGATTTTCCATCTTCCCATTCACATAATTATTCTGGTGATTTCTAAAAGTCCAGATGACAAGTGCAGCGTCAGCTGACACCCACCCAATCCCCCCATCCCAACATATAATTTCACAGCACATTAGCAAAGCTCTCCAAGCACCATAAAATCTATTACACTGCCAAAAAATACGTTGTAACCCCTCAGCTAGAACAATACAGGTTTTAACAGTTTATAATTTGGAAATCGTTTCAACAAAATGTCTGATGGGGGAAAAATATAACATAAACATATTTACAGAGGGCTTCTTGGACTTTCTCACTGTAGAGTTTCAGTATTACACACCAAACCATCGTCCTGCCCATAAACAATTTTGTTTAATTTATTTCCTTTGATACATCTGAAAGTTAGAGTTAAGAGAATGAATGCAAAAGCTGCTATATGTGTTATTTATTTTATGAACGCATTATGGATGAGGGATACACAACAGTAATTCTGATAGGCTAGTACACACAGTGGCTCCAATCAAACATCCCAGCATTAGCATGCACACACTCTTTTCCAGGTGCAACTTATGATGCATTACTGAAGTGCATCTATAATTGAGACAATTATCATTTGTTTGAGATCAATAGTGTCCACTATTATATAATCTGGTTCTCATTTCTCATGTGCTTCCCACAAGGCAATTACTTAAAAATGAATAACTGATTTTAATGCATTTTAATATGATCAAATGCAATTATGTTTAGAATACTTTTGGTCTAGTCCTAAGGTCCTGAGGTTTGGAGATAAGAGCCTGCTGGAAATAGCAGTTTCTGATGCTCTGAGTTTAAACCCTAGGCTCTTCTTGCAATGTTAAGGTCACGTGGTGCACTTATGGATCTCTGCAATGGACACTCCAACCAAAGTACAAAGAGTCAGCAGGGTTTTGAATATAGAGTCAGGTATAGAGTTCACCATAGGAAAACAATAGTACTTCAGTTTGTTGGTCTTTTATTATCTGAACAATTTACCATAATGAGGAACACTTAAATAACTTGAGTTGAATATACTTAATTGCAATTGCTTAAGATTAGGGACACAAAGACAGCTCCGAAAGCAAGCATTAATAGCCAAATTTACCAGGTGGGTTCAAGTTTAACAGGACCTCCACCATTTACTGTCATCAGTTATAGCTGGGATTCGTGGCTATTCCAAGAAACAACATCCACCTAATGTAATCTCAGTGCACTATGAAGCAATATTATTATAAATTATGTTGTTAAAATGTAATGACGTTATCCATATGGAAATAACTAACCCGGGTAAATGTACTTTTAAATCGGACTCAGATTGTATGACTGCAATGACATATCCATAATTTCCCACATTGGCCAATCATGATCCATTTGCTCTTCTCATAACTGACCTGTACTACATGGTCTAGTAATTCCTGCTTTATAGTAGATGTTTCAGGAACTGAAATGAGCAAACAAGTATATCACTTGAACATTTAGGACAGTAAGGAAGATGTAGGATTAGTAAGGAACAGTGTTCATCCTGTCAGCTGAATAAAGAAAGCCATTCATTCTGTCTCTGAGCTTATGGTCAGGTCAGATTTCATCAGATGGGAAAGGGGAAAATGTTCAGTCATATAATGAGATACCCGTTTCAGGACAGTTACAAAACCCAAACTGATGGTGTTGGAAACCCTAGTACCCTTTACCCAGTAAGGAAAACTGACACAGAAAACTGAGGCATATATGTATAATACTGTGCAAAAGTATACTGCTTACATAAATTATATATATATATATATTTCAAAATGGCATATCCCCTAATGAAATATCCCCTAATTTTTAAGAGCAGTGTATTGGGCTTTCTATATTTTTCAGTGTACATTCTGCTTATTTCTGTTCATTTCTTTTGTTGGACACTACTTTGAAGTTCTACAATTACAGACTGTAGTCCATCTGTTTCTCTACAGTACATACTTTGTCAGACCCTTTTATTCCATTTTCTAATGGTCAGGATCTCCACAGGACCATTGTATATCAGGTATTATTTAGGTGGAACATTCTCAACACTTCAGTGATATGGATGTGGTGACGCTGTGTGTTGTGTATGTTTTGTGCTGGAATGAGTGGATCAGACACTGTGGTCGGTGTTGCTGTTAGAGTTTTAATCCACTTCATTGTCACTGCTAAACTGACAATAGTCCAGTAGCTATAAGCATCCTGTAGGCAGTGTTCTGTGAACACTGGATGGTGGATTGGAATGAGGGTTTAGAGGATGAATAACACAAGCTGTGCAGCTTTAAATCTGGGTGGACCAATAATTGGACAGTGAGGGAACACTGTTTTAAAACTCCAGCAGAACTACTGTGTCTGATCAAATTGTACCAGCTCAACACACACTAACACACCACCACCACCACATAAGAATGATCCATCACTCAAACAGTACCTGATCCATGGAAATCCTGACCATTAGAGAACAATTAAATGGGACTAACAATGTCTGTAGAGACTAGTGGTGTTCTAATCGATTGGCCATCGATCACTATCAGCCGATTCCAGTGACAAAGCATGTGATCGGTGTATGCAGATCAATGCCTTTCCTTGCTGATCACAAAAAACAATCCCCTGTACATTGCAGCACGCAGAGTCCATGTATGCAGTGTTGTGTCCCCGCCCCCTTTCCTTTACACTGTGCAGGCGCAAGGCAGTAAATCATAAACAAATATGTCTGACCTGTGAAACTTTTACATAGTCTGTGAGAGTGGTGTAAAGTTTGAATCATGCAACACATGCAAAAAAAATACCCTGTGGGGGAAGCACATTAAAAAGCTTCAACAACTAATTTAAAATGTACTTTAAAAAACAAACACTTAGCGGAGTATGGTGAGTTGTCGAGGCTCACTGCAGAGGAGAAAAAGAAGGCACCCAGTATGTGATCGGTATCAGTAATCGGTATCAGAATCGGCAGCATAAAACATGATCGGATCATCCCTAGTAGAGACACATATGGACTACAGCCTATAACTGCATAACCACTAAAACTTAAATAAAGAATAAGCAGGATGTAATTAAAATGTATAGATTTCCTAGGTCTTTTGCACAGTACTGTATATACCACCCCAAATCCGAAAAAGTTAGGACAGTGTAGTATATAAAGTGGATCTATTAGCTCGGCGAACCACTCCCCTTTTACTATCGTTGCCTATAGGTTATCGGCCGGAGCAGTGATTGTGATGTTGAGACTACTGTGAAGCTAAGTAAAAAGTCCTGTTCATTTTTACCTTCCGAGTTGGATCATTTATTCATATTTACTTGTTGGAGTAAGACACAACAAATTGGCGACGAGTAAACCGGACCCTGAATAACTGCATGAAATGAAAAGTTAAACCGGAGGAAAGGTGAAACGAAGAAACAAGCAGGAGACGAAATGAAGCAAGTGACGAGGTGAAACCTAGCAACTTTTTGTGAGTGACAGTGCATAGCACACAGTGAAAGGATAAACGGATAAAACTTGGATTTCATGTCCGAAATGGCTTACATTGGGAAAGTAGAGGAGTTTGATAGCTCAAGTGAAGACTGGGAATCATACATAGAGCGAGTGGAGTTATACTGCGACGCTAATGATATCGAGGATGGAAAAAAAAGTTCCGTCCTCCTCAGTCTAATGGGAGCTAAAACTTACAGTCTACTGCGTAATCTCCTGAGCCCTTCGAAACCGTCGAGCAAGTCATACAGAGACATTGTTGAGACGTTGCAGAAGCACTTAAATCCCGCACCGCTAGTGATAGCAGAAAGATTCAGATTTCATAAACGGAATCAAACAAGGGATGAAAGCATATCTGAATATATGGCCGAACTGCGCAAACTCTCGCAGTATTGTGACTTTAAAGATGGACTTGACGATGCCTTAAGAGATCGATTGGTATGTGGCATTCACTGTACAAGCACACAAAAAAGGCTACTGTCAGAAAAAGAGCTAGATTTGAAGAAAGCACTCGAACTAGCTATCTCAATGGAAACAGCAGCTAAGGGTGCATCAGAGCTACAGAAGAAAACCCTAGAAAATGAAGTGCATCAAATGTCTTTGAATGGAAAAAAGCAAAAATGCTACAGGTGTGGCAAATCCTCCCACAGTGCAAACGACTGCTGGTTCAAAGACAAGACATGTAGGAAATGCCATAAACAAGGCCACATGGAGAGAGCATGCAAATCAGACCAAACCAACACTCTAAAGGAAAAATCCGGAAAGAACAAAGGTTTTAAACCTAAATCAAAAGCCAAAGCAAACGAAATGCACAAAGTAACAGAACATTTAGACAACACAAACAGCAGCGAGGAAGATGACTTGTCATGCTTAGAGCTGCATAGCATAACTGAAGAAGACCGGAAAATAATATGGGTAACGACAACAGTGTCTGGTGTGAAACTAAAAATGGAACTGGACACAGGTTCAGCTTTGTCAGTTATATCGGAGACTGACTATGACAGGCTGTTCTCTCACTTACCACTGAAAAAGACATCAGTGATGTTAAAAACGTACACAGGTGAAAGAGTGTCACCCAAAGGGAAACTTAAAGTGGATGTGGCCTATGGTGACCAAACACACAAGTTAGAGCTCTATGTCCTGAAAACCACAGGCCCAGCGCTATTGGGGCGTGAATGGCTGAGAAGAATTCAGCTTGACTGGCATGCAATAAAAGCCCTGAATATCTCAACAAGCCTCAAGAGCTCCACCCGCAGCCTTGACCAGAGACTGTCGCAGTTATTGGAGGCTAACGCTCCCGTGTTTGAGAAAGGCATTGGTAAACTTAAACATCTAAAGGCCAAAATTGAGCTTGACAAAGATGCCAACCCAAGGTTCCACAAGGCGCGCCCAGTGCCGTATGCACTACGTCCCAAGATTGACGCCGAACTGCAGAACTTGGAGGCATCCGGCATTCTCTCAAAAGTTGACTGGAGTGACTGGGCTACGCCCATTGTTCCCATGATGAAGAAAGGAAAAAGTGAAGTGCGTATGTGTGGTGACTTCAAGGTGAGCATTAACCCGGTGCTGCGCACGGTACAGTACCCCCTTCCACGAATCGAAGACATCTTCTCATCATTGGCTGGTGGGGAGAAGTTTTCAAAGATCGACTTGTCACAGGCCTACCTCCAGATGGAAGTCGAGGAATCAAGCAAAAAGTTCCTAACCATAAACACACATAAAGGACTTTACCAATACAATCGACTTGTGTTTGGTGTTGCTTCAGCTCCAGCCATCTGGCAAAGAGCCATGGATCAGGTGCTCCAGGACATACCTGGAACACAATGCTACCTGGATGATATTATCATAACAGGAAAAGATGACGATGATCACTTCCAGAACCTGAGCAAAGTACTCACCAGGCTGAATGAGTATGGCCTACGGGCAAAGAGAGAGAAATGTGAGTTTTTCAAGAGCGAAATCTCATACTGTGGACATGTCATCGACAAGCATGGCTTACATAAGTCACAAGAGAAAATTGAGGCAGTGCTGAAAGCACCTAAACCTGAAAATGTGTCACAATTGAGATCGTACCTGGGTCTCATCAACTATTACCACAAGTTTCTCCCAAACCTTGCTTCAGTGCTGTATCCACTAAATGCACTACTACAGACACAAGTGGAATGGCATTGGTCAGAAAAATGCGAAAGGGCATTCGCGGAAACAAAAAGACTAATAACATCTGACGAGCTACTTACCCACTATGATCCATCCAGACCCATCCGTCTAGCAGGTGACGCATACCCGTACGGCATTGGTGCAGTCTTATCGCACACGATGGATAATGGACTTGAACGCCCAATTGCATTCGCTTCAAGGTCCCTTTCAAATGCCGAAAGCAATTATGCACAGATAGATAGGGAGGCTCTTAGCCTAGTATGGGGTATCAAAAAGTTCTACCATTACCTCTATGGCCGAAGGTTTACCTTAGTGACTGATCATCAGCCCCTAGTGTCAATATTCAATCCACGGAAAGGAGTCCCAGTGATGTCAGCCGCGCGACTACAGCGATGGGCTCTGTTCTTAGGAGCACACTCGTATGACATCAAGTTCAAGAGGACTAAACAACACTGCAATGCTGATGGTTTATCACGCCTTCCAATGTCAGCATCTGTGGAAGAAATTCCATCAAAAGGTGACCCGGCTGAAATGTTCCACACAACACTGGTTACAAATGTCATGATACGAAAAGAAACACGGAATGACCCAACACTTTCCAAGGTGTATGACACCACAGTACAAGGGTGGCCTGCCCATGGGAACCCATGTTTTTCTGAGTTTTCGGCAAGACGTGATCAGGTGTCAGTTTGCCAGGGAACCTTGATGTGTGGATCACGTGTGGTAGTGCCCTCCAAGCTTCGTACCAGAGTGTTGGACAGTCTACATGAGGGTCACGTAGGTACGGTGAAGATGAAAAATCTGGCCCGTAGCTACGTATGGTGGCCAGGGATAGATAAACAAATCGAGGACATCACCAAAACCTGCCCAGGATGCCAGTGCATTCAAAATGCACCGCCACAGGCTCCCCTGCATCCGTGGGAATGGCCGTCTGCACCCTGGCAGAGAGTGCACATTGATTTTGCTGGCCCGTTCATGAACTCTATGTTTCTCATAGCTGTGGACGCTCACTCAAAATGGCCAGAAGTAGTCACAATGAAATCCACAACATCAGAAAAGACTATTTCTGTTCTGAGAACCATCTTCGCCAGGAATGGCCTGCCTGAACAGATTGTGAGTGACAATGGCCCACAGTATACATTACAAGTATACAAACATTTCAAGTCAGCACCTCACCATCCAGCAACGAATGGGTTAGCAGAACGGTTCGTACAAACTTTCAAAAAGTCCATAAAAGCAATGACAAAAGAAGACATCCCTCTCCAACACAAAATTGACAATTTCCTTCTGGTATACCGCAACTCTGTCCATGCAACAACGAATCAGGCACCTGCAATGCTGTTTTTGAACAGACAGCTGAGATCTCGCATTGACCTTCTGAAGCCAAATCTGAGGAGAGAAGTGCAGAACAAACAGTTCAGCAGTTTTTCAAGTAAAACAACAAGAAGCTTTGATGTGGGACAGCAGGTACTGGCACGTGACTATCAAGGAGAAAAGTGGACTAGGAGCGGCCCTCTAATGTACGAAGTGGACACTGGCAAGCATACCTGGAGACGTCATGTGGATCAGCTGTTGAATGCTCAACCAAAGACACCGGAGCAACCAGCACGTCCACCTGATCCTGGAACCAAATCTGATCACAGTACAGTGACACCCACAGTTTCAGAGGAAGTGCCCCCTACAGAGAGCACTCCACAAGTTCCCAGGCGTAACCCTGAACGACTCAGCCAAAAGACTGGATTTATGAGTTCAGTTATGGACTAAAAAAAACAAAAAAAATAATAACAAACTGTGTTAAATGTATTGGCGATGTTATATGTTACTTTAGTTGTATAGCATTAATATAAAAGGGGAGGAGTGTAGTATATAAAGTGGATCGATGTGCATGGCGAACCACTCCCCTTTTACTATCGTTGCCTATAGGTTATCGACCGGTGCAGTGATTGTGATGCTGAGACTACTGTGAAGCTAAGTAAAAAGTCATGTTCATTTTTACATACCAATTACCTCGTCCAGCAACCTCTCTATGACACGGCTGGATTGGAACCCAGTCTCCATGCACAGCTCATTCGCAGTCTTCCAACTTCCACCTGATCTAAGTCCATCAATGGTGGTGATTCCAGCTTGCTGTAGACGTTGTCGCATATACCTGTACTTTAGGATTCTTGATGGTATGAGAGGATTAAAGAACAATGGCTCTTCTTTAACTTGTGTGAATGGTACATCCACTCTGTCCACACTCAGCACTGCTGTCCATGCTCGTAACACCGACTGGTAGAAAGGTGACGTCTCTGACAAATTCATCTCCTTTACAGTCAGTGTAAACAGATGCCTGTCATAATTCAGGCCTTCCACACGCCGGAGTAGTGAACAGGCAGTGTCCATCCATGTCAATCCTTCTCCGTGGATCAGCCTCTGCACCGTCTGTACCCTAAAGGTCTTAATTCGGCTTACCAGATCTATGAGGCCCTGTCCTCCTTCCTGCAGTGGGAGGTAAATTGCAGCTGCTGAAATCCAGTGCTGTCCTGACCAAAAAAAGTTGACTATCCTTCTTTGTATATCTTTAATAAGTGCGTCTGGAGGGTCAAGAACAGTCAGGGGATGCCACAGCATGGAAGCCGCAAGGTTATTGGCCACCAGTACTCTTCCCCTGTAGGATAACTGTGGCAGGACCAAAGTCCATTTTGACAACTTAGCACACACTTTTTCCACTACTCCATCCCAGTTCTTGTTTTGAAACAAAATTGTCCCTAAAAACACTCCCAAGTACTTTAGGCCTTCTCTACCCCACTGCAAATTGCCTGGTAAAATAGGAGGACCATTCCTCTGCCACTACCCACTTAAAAAACTTTCACATTTGCTCCAATTCACTCTGGCCAAAGATGCTCTTGCATACAAATCTAAAACCCGTTGGAGAGCTTGAACATCAGCCTGATGTTTTCTAAAAACAGTTACGTCATCTGCGTATGCAGACAAAACCACTGGCTCTTTTAGACCCTGTATAGAAAGACCTTGCACTTCTCGTAATCTTTGCAATAAGGGTTCTATCATTAGGCTATACAACTGCCCGGAAAGTGGACATCCCTGCCTTATTCCTCTTCCCATTCTAAAAGGTACACTTAGACCACCTCCAACCTTTAACATAAAAGAAGCTTTAAAATATAAAATATTTATCCAGGAACAAAAATTCCCTTTAAAACCAAAGGCTCCAAGAGTTTTAAACAAATATACATGATCAACTCTATCGAACGCTTTCTCTTGATCAATTGTTAAAAGACCTAAGTCACAAGAGTCCATGTTACACAAATCAATTGCATCCCAGACCAAGAACAAATTGTCCATTATAGTTCGACGCGGTACACAGTATGTCTGATTTTCATGTACTATTGAGTGAATGCATAGTTTCAGTCTGTTTGCAAGACATTTTGCAAAAATTTTGTAGTCACAGCATAGCAATGCTACTGGCCTCCAGTTTTTTTAAAAGCCCCAACTCCCCGGACTTTGGTAGGAGTGATAAAACTGCCCGTGAAGAGCTCAGAGGCAACCTTCTCTCGATAAAACAACTCTTAAAAACCTCAAACAAGTCCTCTTCAATGATCCCCCAGAAGTGTTTATAAAAATTAGCTGAAAGACCATCTATACCAGGTGCACGCCCGGATGTTAGTTTTCGTACAGCTTTGTACAGTTCTTGAGGCTCAAGTTCAGCTTCCAAGATGTCAGTCTGTTTCTCAGTAATCTTGGGGAGGTCACGCAACATCTTTTTTCTGCTTGTAGGGTCACATTCAGCAGCACCATATAAATTCATATAAAAATCTGTGGCTATTTTTCTCATTTCAGCCGGCTCTCTGGTAACCCTTCCATCCGGAAAGCGAAGATACAGCATCTGAGGTTTTACCTTCCTTGATAAGTAGAAAAAGAATGCACCTGAAGAGTCCATGTCATTAATGCTGGAGTAACGGTGTCTGGTTATCGCTGCCTTTGCTTGCTCATGGAGAAAGGAACTCAAAGCCTTTCTTCTGCTGTCCAGCTGCCCACTTGCTTCAATTTCGCCTCTACCAATCAGCTCACTCTCCATCAGACTTACATCTGTCTCCAGCACACACAACATATCATTAATTATACTGGCTGTGTGACCATGATATTGTTCACAGAACATCCTTGTATTTTCCCCACTTCCCACCAGGAAACCAAACTCTTAAAATCCACTTTTTTAAACCTCCACTCTTCCCAAAAAAAAATTTAAAATGCTCAGTAAAAACCTCGTCTTAAAGTAATTTAAGATTGAATTTCCAGTAAAACCTCTCCTTCTTTAGATTAGTTATCATAAAATCTAAAATGATCAGAGAACCCAGATGGATACATTAAAGTTTTAAAAACCTTATTTCTGTGTGCTTTTGAAATATAAAATCTGTCTAGTCTGGTTGCATTAATCCTAGTTTCAGATATTCTAACCCAAGAGTACTGTCTTACAGTTTGTTTTTTTCTCTCCATATATCAATCAGCCCACACTGATTAACAACTCCACCCAGTGACACGCCTGACTGTGGATGTGGTTCCTCCCCATTCCTGTCTACTATGAAGTCAAGGGTACAGTTCCAGTCCCCTTATACCACTACTGGTTTACCAGTAATGTTCTGCAAAGCTATTTTTAACTTCAAGAAGAGGTGTACTCTCTCATTACCATTGTTTTGAGCATAAACATTCAAAAAGAGAAACTCTGTTCGATGTATTTCTGTTTGAATCATTAAGATCCGGCCTTGCTCTAATTCTGTAATATGAGTGTTACATAATGCTAATCGACTGTTGAAAAGCATTACTACACCTGCTGTGGTATTTGATCCATGTCTGAAAAATATTTCCCCTTTCCACCACATCCTCCAGTCTGTCTCATTATCACTGTCACTATGCGTTTCTTGAAGAAAAACTACATCTAAGCTTTTTTTCCCAAGGCATTCACCAACTAATGCCCTCTTCATCCGATCCCTTCCGCCATTAATGTTCAAGGAACCTATCCTGAGATGCTTCATCAATAGAGAAAGGAAACAACAGACATAGAATACAGTAGAAAAAGAATAAGACACCCAGTGAACTCTGATTATTTTTTTTTTATTATTTAATTTTTTTTTTCCTTTTTATGTTTTTTCAGTTTTTGGCCAAGTGATTTTTTAAACGAAATCTTTTCTTTTGGTCTAGTTCATCATAACTAGCAGTTTTTCTTAAGTATGCCACGGAAGCTATGAACTTATCTGTATCAGGAAAAAAGTCCTTCACCTTAACAAATTTACCAAAAGGTATCATCCAGAAAATCGTTAATTTCTTTGAGGGTGTAGAGCTGATAAACTAATATCGAGATACGCTAATATCTGAGATAGCTGACAAATTATCATCATCCTGTAATCCACGACCTCTCACATCCTCATCCATCTCTACCAGACTATCTTCAGGTACATTATACATCCCCTCCCCACTAACTAACCCAGCACTGTTCTCACTAGCCTCTTTTAGTTCCTGTATCCTCTCCACTGCCTGTGCCACCTCCTCTTCACACAGCTGTAGTTCTGCTTCCTGAACTTTTTCAGCCACATTACCCTGCTCACCACTCAGCAGATCCCTGTTTTTTCCACTATTCCTCTCCTGTTCACCTATTCAGTGATGGTCGTTATCTCATTTCTATCATGTATGTCATCAGCCTTTTTTCCACCAGTATTCTCATTGCCATTCTGTTCCTCACCAACCTGATTTTCAACAACTTCCTCCCTGCTATCTTGCCCTCCAACCTCCTGGTCCTCACTGACCACCACCTTACCATCCTGCTCACTATTTCAACGTGCATTAATGTCTAGCGCTGACTCTACTTCACCTCTGATTATCATGTTTTAAAATGCATTCACACAAAGATCATTACCACTTCCCTTTCATCGTCAATTGAACACAGAAGCTACACTCAAGCCCAGATTATTGCAATTTGTGTGTTATTTTAAAATAAGTAAACTGAATTCTGAGTCGAACCCTGATCAGAGTTCTTAACATACTCTCTACATTGACAGTGCCCCTTTGCCCCATCTTGTTCTTTCTTGTTACCCAGACTGCAAGTTTTGCTTGACCCAATAAAAAGTTTATTAAGCAAATTTTGCCCTTATTTGCTTTTGAATATCTTAAACCAAATATAAAAATGCTTGAGGTCAGCAATACCCCAATAGCAGACAGCCACGATCTGAGGAAATTAAACATGGTCGTCAGATGAGTACTTCTCTCCCACAAAAAGGGCATGTGAGAGCTGCAGTGGGGTCAATGTGGGCCACATGGCGGTCGATTGGTGGCTATGGCCCGATGTATAATCCTCCACTGTAAATCACCAATACGTTTTTTTATTAGTGGTTTGTATATGGTTCTTCAGCAATGGCAACAGGTCCACCCACCCAGATTCCTTTATTCCCATTAGAGAGTTTTGATGCAGGGTGTTACGGGTTTGAGTGCAACACCTTGGGTAAGATTGTTGGTGATTAAGACTCTTCCCCTGTATGAAAGCTGTGGGAGGATCAAAGTCAAAGTGGGCAGACCTGCCGTATACCCCGCCCTAGCTCTACTGGGCAACTAAGTCCTCCCTCAACCTTCAATAAAATTGTGGCATCTGTATATAAAAGTTTTATCCATGCTAAAAATCGTTCATTAAAACCAGACCCCCAATGTTGAATGTTAAAGTAATCATGATCTACCCTGTCCTGATCAATACATAAAATCCCAAGATCACAAGAGTTCATTTTTGACAGCTCGAAAATGTTCTGCACAAGAAAAATATTGTCCATTATGCATCGTCCAGGAAAACAATACGTTTGGTCAGAATGTATTAAAAACTCAGTGTTAGCTTTCAGTCTATAAGATAAAACCTTGGATAAAATACGTGCATAAAAGTGCCACCAGCCTCCAGTTCTTTAAAAGATTCAGGTCTCCTTTCTTTGGTAAGAGGGATAAAATGGCCCTCGCGTAGCTTACTGGTAAGTGTCCAGTCATGAAAGACCAGTTCAACACTTCATGTAGGTCCACTCCTGCTATATCCCAAAAAGTTTTATAAAACTCTAAACTAAGTCCATCAATGCCAGGAGCTCGTCCGGTGGACAGCTGTTGTGTCGCCACTGTGAGCTCTTTAAAATCAATTTCAGTCTCTAGCGATGCAGCTAGAGTCTGGCTCAGTTTTGGCAGGTCTTTCAGCAGTTCCTCTCTGCAAACAGGGTCTGCTGTTTCAGCTGAATAGAGTTTTGAATAAAAATCCAGAGCAAGGCCCCTCATCTCTCCAACGTTTGTGGTTAAAGTCCCATCTGATCTCCTCAGGTACAGCATCTTTTTGGGCATTCTCTGTCTTTGCTCCAAACTGAAGAAGAAAGAGGTTGGGGCATCGTTCTCATTCATTCTGGAGTAGCAACAAGGGCCTTCTTTGCTTGCTCATTTAGGTAGAACCGGAGTACTTTCTTCCTTCCCAACTTCTTCTTGCTTCAGTGTTGTTTTTTTGGACCATGTCCTGCTCTGTTGTTTTTATTTCTCTATCCAATAAGGTGCTTTTTATCATGGCTTTGATCTGTTCTGTGCATCTCTGGCAGAACATTCTTATTTGTGTTTTCCCAACCTCCAACCATGTTGCCAAACTTTCAAAATCACATTTCTTTTCTCTCCATTTATCCCAAAAAATTTTTAAATTGCTACAAACTTTTTCATCCTGCAGGAGTTTATTATCAAAACACCACAGGGGTTTGGGTTTGAACTCTTCTGACAATAAAACATCTAAACTGAAATTATGGTGGTCAGAGAGGCCACCTGGATAGATGCCTACATTTAAAAAAACCTATTCCTATCAGATGTATGAATGTAAAAGTAATCCAGTCTCGCTCCACTTTTCCTGCTGCCTGTTACTTTAATCCAGGTGTACTGTTTTACGGCTGGGTTTTGTTCCCTCCACAGATCCACTAATTGCTGAGATTTTAGTAACCTATTTAAAACCTTAGCAGAAGAAAAATGTGGTTCCTCCCCAATCCTATGCAATTTAAAATTGCAGGTACAATTCCAGTCACCTCCCATCACTATTACGGTTTTATTATTTTCCTGCTTCAGTTTATCTTTTCACTTGTTAAAACTACTAATACGTTTTGTGCCTACATTTGGCGCATACACTGAAAAAATGGGTAAAGAGAGGTTGTTAATTTTGTGAAAATAAGTTATTAGTGTCATGTTTTTATTGTAATGCTTCTGTAAACATGATAAAATCATGAAACATCCTTGTAAATACTCCTGTTGTGAAATTGAAATGTTCCAGTCAAGACCACAATACATGAAATAGTTGCACTGTGTGGCTTCACCTACATTTTGAAAAGTAAATTTCCACTCCCCCTGCTTTGACCGTTAAACAACTTACTTCAGAAGAAGGAACCATTTTGTCATTGCTGTTCTGAACTTGGAGAGTGAGATATTTCTTTTTTACCATATGTTTAAGCGCTATTAATTATATAATTATAGTATAAACTATAGTTAGGCTTAACGTTGATGCTGTGTTTGTGGGTTTTATCCTCAGGTCAGCCCCACACGCTTATCCATGTTAGTGATAACGTAAGCTTTGGCAACATTAAGCATTACATGGCGCCAAGAGTGCCTGAAATTCACTTATTTGTTTAACTTGCATTACATAAAATCCAACTTTCAGGCAAATGATATTTAGCAGAGTGTGTAATGTGTCAAATGTTTTGTTCCAGGTGCTGTACTAGCATAATTCACTGAGTGGCAAGCTTGCGTGTTTGAAAGGCTCTGTAATACATGGTGAGTATGAGTAGTTGGTTAAAAAAATAAAACAACACATTTTCATTAATGAATAGGAAAACAAACAACTTTATATTTATTTGTTAACTACATTGACCCAATTAACTGTTATTAATTAATGTACACCTCTGAACAAGAAATGGGAAACACTATACCTTAGATTCGGCTCTAGATTAGCTTTCTTTAATACAATGTTCATGTGTAACAACAACAACAAGCCTTTTGTGATTTTTATTTTTTCCCTCCTCTCTCCACAGTGGCAGTGTAAAGAGTGTCAGGTAGAAGTATCAAGTTGGTCTGAAATTCTACGCCATTACAAAGTTAAACGTCTTCACTTTGGACGCACTGCTAGCTTTCCATGTACATACTTGTCCTGTCCATGTACATTTAAAACATGGAATGCTTTAATTTGTCACCAAAGTAGACTACACAGAAATGTAACACAAAAAAAATCTCCTTGCATTATTTATCTGTCATCTTTGTGCTTGTAAGAATTTGGCAAACGAAACAGAATATTTTAGTCATATCAACATACATTTAAAAAGACATGAAAATGTAAGATGCATGTTTAATGGTTGTAGTTTTCAAAAACATGCATTTACGGTACTTTTAAGGCTCACAAAAGCCGCCGTCACACCCCTCACACAGGATTTTATTCCAGGTGTTGTGAAAAGCAGTCATTTAGCCACATCTTCATTTCAAGAGTTATCTGATTTCCAAGAAGAGGATCCATGTGCTGAGGGGAAACCAGGTGTAGAGGTGGATGTGTTTGACTCCCTGGAGGGAGAAAAACTACTTCTAGCCACAGCTAGTTTTTGGTACAAGTGAAGAGGTATTGCAGTTGATGCGTTTTTACAGGAATTTCGTTATGTACTCAAATCTGCCTCTGTTCCCACTGGTGTTATAAGCGATATACTTGAGCGTCATAGGGTCCAATGTACAGATGATTTAGTTAAGGACAGTACAACAGCATTTTGTACATCCAATATAGTTTGTAGAGCTATTGAGAAAGGGGGATCTCTGAGCACTGTGCATAGAAGTGTTTCAGGTGATTTCTTTTGTCGATTTTGTACAGCTAAGAGATGTGAGGTTGAGTTTGTCACGGTTGCTTGTGGTGCTTTTAATCTGCAAACGAAAGCATTGCACAAACCAAACACCTCAAACATTTCCATGTTTTCCTCCTGATGTAGCTCATGATGCCTTTGAGGGTGTTGTGCCAGTGGAGTTGGCTTACTGCTTGTCAGCATTAATTTCCAAAATGTTTTTTACTATTGATAATCTGAATAAAGCAATATTGGCCTTTCCATACAAGTGGTCAGATAAGACAAATGAACCTCACATTGTGTCACAAAATTTGTCTGCTCGCAAAACTGTGGGGGGAGAATGCACATGAAAATTTTAGTTTGTTGAGACTTCTCCTTTTTTTTTGATTGGACATTTGGTGCCTGAAAATGAACCTGCATGGTTGGTGTTAATTAATTCAAAAGAAATTGTCAAACTTATTATTGCCCCAACACATACTGATGAATCCATTTCATATCTTGAAATCAAGATAACTGGGCACAGACAAAGATACCAAGAATTTTTTCCAGCTGCTAGACCTTTACCAAAGCACCACTTTCTTGAACACTACCCTTATTTGATCAGGTGTTTTAATCCTTTAGTTGCGCTCTGGACACTGAGGTTTGAAGCTAAACATACAGTGCATCCGAAAAGTATTCACAGCGCTTCAATTTTTCCACATTTTGTTACGTTACAGCCTTATTCCAAATTGTATTAAATTAATCTC
>JAUZSU010125746.1:0-17487 GCA_034780255.1 Parotocinclus maculicauda | reverse complement strand
TTTTAACTGTTAAATAATCAAGCAACACGCTGAAGTAATGGAACGTTCTCTTTACTTAACACACCATACATCACTCTTGTATCACACATGCTCTGTCCGTACAGAGCTTACAGCACGTCATATCCTACACATTAAGTAGATACAACAGCTATTTACTGTAAATCGTAATATTTTATGATTTCTAACATTCCTTTATTGTTAAAATTAATATGTTTAATATATATTTTTATAAATTTTGTGATTTTTTTAAATGTAAAAGTTCCGCAAAAACCCAGGAAACAGTAAAAATCCGCGATATATTTTTTCCATTAATATTTTTTGAAAACCCGCGATGCACCGAGGCCACGAAAGGTGAACTGCGAAGTGGTTAGGAAACACTGTACTTCAATCTCATCCAACTGTGAAATGCATCCAAAAATAATAATATCTTGTGTATTTTATATGTGAATGAAGTTTTAATCCCACAAGGCTACCCAACAGACACGCACTTTAGTCAACCAAATTATACTACATAGTGTATATTAGACATAATTTGCATTCACTGGGACACATCATTAGTGATGTTGACTGGGGTCACTTTCATTTATGGCATTTAGCAGACGCATTTATCCAGAGTAACTTACAACTTATACAGTCTTACAATTCAAGCAATGGTGAGTTAAGAGCCTTGTTTAAGAACCCAACTGGGATTTGAACCCTAGATCATCAGGTCCAGAGTTTAGTACCTTAACCGCAAGGTTACCGCAGTCCATTCACTTTAATAACAGACACCCAACTTTGATCTGGCACTGACATATCATGTACAGTCAAGAGTTCCCTCTTTTAATTAACAGTTATTAATGACTTTTAACTGCCTCTATGATGTCCTAAATTGCCTGATCACTGATTAAATCGTTGATGCAACAAGACTGTAGGGCCTTCACAGAAAATTCAAGCCCTCTCAAGAAAACTCAGATCCACTTTCAATAGCCAGTGCCTTTTTTGCATACCAGCTGCTGACCCTTCCCTTGACCTAGTGAAAGCAATGGTTCATCAGGTGTATGGACCAGTGTATGAAGGTGTTTGAGAGAGCTTTGAGTGATGCTTCTGCAAATGGTTTCATCTACCAACTTCAGTATCTGGTCATGCCACTAAAAGTAGCATACCTCTCAGGGCTTTTGCACAGCAACTGATTATGTGTGCTAAAAGACCTTGCCAATGGAGCTAATAGATTGCTAGTTGTGGGATGGACTAGGAAGGACACAAACAGAGTTGTGACATGTCAGGGATCAAGCCACATTATTTTAAAGTCTATTTTCCATTTACATAATAATAGTAAAGTGTTTCCCTCGAGAGTCCTGTCCAGCCTAAATGATCAAAGCGGTGTTGTGTGCCTCACCAATGACTTTCCATCTTAACTGTGTCTATTGCTCTTCAGTTTTCTCCAAATCTTTGCTGAATTTCTTGTAATATAAAAGAGGGTGATGTTACTCAAACCTGGGACCAGGGACCTCATATACCAGCATAGGTGACAGCATACATAGAAGGATGACAGGCTGATAAATACAGATCCTGAATTCATGAGCATGTTGACCTGCTTCTCCTTCTTAAACTCCATAGATACATATTTGACACTCTTGAGGCACATTCATGCCCAGGTCATTAGCCTTTCCTGATCCTGCAGAATCCATTCACCTCCAGGCAGTAAAAGTTATTACAGTCAAGTCATCCATAATACCTCTCATGGGGGTTTTCACATGACAGATTTGATTATGGGTCCTCTGCATTCCACTTCTGTTGATATGACCAGCTCAGTCATTATCAGAACAAAATAATGCAAGCAAGGTGTATCGAATAATAACGTTATTCTCCAACAGATGTCAGTCTGGTGTGAAACTCTCGGCGGTGATTTTAATATGAAATTGTTTTAACTGTCCATTAGTTCCAATGACAAATTCCTTCAGCTTGTAAAGTTTGGAAATATAAGCATTGGTAAGGTACAGCTACAACACAGTCAGCACCTCCTTTAGTAATTAATCAAGATTTCTGAGTGTTAATTACAACCAGGAAATAAGGGATTTCCTCCCTAATGCACAGAGGAATAAATGCAGGAGTTTGTTACCCCTTTGCAGTCTTGAATCCCTATGATCTCTATTTCCTTAATTTCCCCTTTTGAAAATGGCTTTCAGCATTTTCAAAGGCATCCAAGGTGCCACGTGGTAGTCACATGACATGGTATACCAAATACTAAACTGTATATTGCATAGTTTACTAAACCCCCTGTCCCCAGACTGGTACTGTTCCGTGGAGTATTTGGTACAGGGCCGCAAAGAAAATAATTTTGTGGTTATTGTTATTTATATAAATATATAAATTATAGTTCTTTTTTTTTAAATTAGTTGTCCCGAACTTATTTTGGACTGTTTCTATCCTCGCCTCACTTGAGCCAAAACCAAAATACACTAGAGATCTTTTTCAAGAAGGAACGAGCAAACAATGAGATGAAGGTGACTTCGTAGCAGAAGGATCACAGACTGCCAGCAAAAATAAAGCTACATTTAAAAGAAAATAATACGATTCCTAAGTTATGGATTCATCGCCACAGGTGATACATGTTCCTTATCCGCTATGCATGATTTACGATGACTGACTAGGTAATGAAGCCATTAAACCCTCAAAACTGCCTCGCCACATTAGACAAAATATCCTGTGTTAAAAGACAACCCATTGTAATGTTCTGAACAAAATACAAGAACACGAAGAACAAAAACAGTTATTGAGGGCCACCACTCCAACAAATATCTGCACTGAAAACATCATTCTTAGTTGTGGCCCACGTTGCTAAAGTTAAGAAGTCCTTTACTATTGGGGAAGAATTAATTCTGCCTGCTACTAAGGATATTTGTAGTAAACGTTTTGGAGAGGCTGCGGTAAAAAAGGTAGCAAATGCCACCCTTTCGGCTAACACCATAACAAGAAGAATGAATGAAGTAGCGGAAGAAGTTGAGGCACAGTCATAAGTATATGATATACACACATAAATTCTCTTTAAAGTCACTGTGGTATGCAATTCAGGGGAAGGAATCTACTGACCTTGACAACAAGGCAATATTGCTTGCTTTTGTGCAATAGATTTTTCAAGAGGATGTGCATGTGGATTTGCTTTGTGCACTATTTTTGCCAACTAATACTAAATCTGCAGAACTATTTAAAGCCTTAAATGATTACATAAAAGAGACTTAATTGGTCGTTTTGTCTCGGTGTATGCACGTACACAGTGGCTGCAATGACTGGATGGCTTTCAGGTCTGACAACACGGATCAAGGAGGTCGCCACCAAATGTGAGTCTACACACTGTGTCACCCATAGAGAAATGCTGGAGAGCTGAAAACTGTCACCTGAGCTTAGCAGGGTTTTGCAGGATGTGACTAAAAACTTTCTTTGACTTTCATTTGCTCTGATTATCTTGTTTAATGAAATAAAGTAAATTGCTTCATTTTTAATTACAATTCATTTTGAAATCCCCTAATTTTTATGAGCAGTATTTTAACTACAGCAAAGGTACATGGCCTTAATTTGCATCTGTTCCAGAAGCTCATATGCAGAACATAGATTCATTTTCTTGCACACTGGGACTGTGGTAGCCAAGCGGTTAAGGTACTGGACTTTGGACCTGTTGATCCAGGGTTCAAATCCCACCTCTGCCAAGATACCACCATTGCTTGAATTGTAAGACTGATGGAGTCTTGTTTTGCTTACCTGTGTGACATTTTTTAACCTGCTCATTGAACTCAATCACTTCAAGGGAAAATGGCAACTGTTTTAAAGTTTTTTATGGTTGCTGCATTTAAAGCCAAACTGGAATTATGGAAATGGAGAGTGAATGTAGGGATTTGGGACGTTTCACACACTAGCCGGGATTATAGAGGTCGGATCTTCATTCTCCCAGTTGGTGGATGGCCATCTGTCACAGCTTTCAAAAGAGTTTGAGAATTACTTTCCAATCACAAAAGAACTCAGAACAGGAAAGGAATGGATCCATAACCCATTTGTGAACATGTCAGGTCAATCAATCCTATCCCTATCACTTGAAGAGGAACAACTGGTTGAGATTGCAAATGATGGTGGCCTACGATCCATGTTTGAGGCAACTTTGAACCTCTTTGCATTCCGGAATAAAGTCAGAGCATAATATCTTGACTTCGCCACCAAACCACTAAAAACCCTTCTTCTGTTTCCCACCTCAAATCTTTGTGAGTCAGGGTTTTCTGCAGTGTCGGCTACCAAAACTAGACTACGGAGTAGAATGTGCAGTATATACACAAAACAAGGTTTAGTCTGTGCAACTTTCTTAATGACCAAACTAAGAAATAATGATCCATGCATTTTCCACAAACTATTGCCTGTACATTTGTAGTTAAAAGTTTGAAAACCACTAGTGAATAAGCTTCTGTTTTAGTACAGTACAATCCTATATTCAGCATAACAATTTGAGTAAACATAACTGCTGTGGACCTTCCTCCACAATCAACTGATACATGTGAAATTTATGTGGGCACTTGAAGACAGAGAAAGCGAAACATTTAGTAGCATGCTATTTGGAATATTGTGAAATAATCTTGAGATAACATGAATAATCAGATTTTAAACTTGTGGAATCTGTGTCAGTTTAAGTGCAACTAATTCAGAAATGTATATAGTTGATTTTTTGTTATGCTAATTAAACACTACTGGATCTATAAATAATATGTGACATAGATAAATATACAAGCAATGGCTGATAATTGAAATGATATAACTTGTAAAATGAGGGCTTGGTAAACGGAAGCAAATATAAATAATATCCCCCCCTGCAAGTGGTAGTTTGTGTAAAATGAAACTGAAATAAGAAGAATTTAAGGTTCCAGTTCCTCTAATTTACAAGCCAGCCACTACAGAAACATATTTGAATCTCTGGCAGTGTCTTCTAGTTGGATATTGGGGTTGGATGCATCTGAGAGATGAAAGGCTAGTCAGGAAATCATCTTATGCTGCAACAGCACGTAATGCAAACCTTGTTTTCTGTTTTTATAATCATAATATTTATCTAATATTTAAATATTGGGAATATGTATCTAACTGTTTTTGACAGTTAAAAGAACAGTTCCAGAAGATCCAAAAGATGTATCCAGTTTTTGGTGGTTTGTGATTTATTATACCGCTCACAAAAATAAAAAGATATTTAATTATGGGAGATTTGATTTTGAAATATGCCCTAATATTTGTGAGCAGTATAGTTTATTCCTGCCCTGCCTTGTTGTGAACTTCCTCTACAACCTCACCCTATGGGTCTTGAATTTAGATCTCAAGAAGAATTTGTTGAACTTTGTTTTTTTTTTCATTAGAGGACCCAGCCAAGAGGAAGTAAAAAAAGGATTAAGCATTCAAGGGAAATTTGAGATTATACATAGAAGTAAACCTATGCCAACCAAATCCCTTTACAATGAAAAACAGTGTGTACTAGTGCACTTATTAACCGTTTAAACATACTGTTTAAGTACATACAAGATTATGAACAAGATCCTTCATAATCAAACTGGATGAATTTATATCAATCATCTTTTCATATAAATATGCAGGGGGATGTAGGGATTGGTACTGTAACTTAGTTGTCAAATGCACCCTTCAGATTTTTAAAGTTATGAAAGTAGATAAAGAGAACCCAGTTAAACAAATGAGACAAACATACTGTAATTTTATGAGACAAATAAATTGTCATTAATTTATTGAAGGACATGATCCAATATTAGATATGTGTGAGTGGTAAAAGTATGTGAATCTTTGCTGTCAGTATCTGTAGTGACCTCCCTTGTGCAACAACAACCAAACCAAACATTTCCTGTAACTGATAATATATCCTGCACATTGGCTTGGCAGAATTTTTCATGTATCGGTAGTCAAGATTTAACTCTAGGATGTTAATTCTGACCTTTTTTTTAGAGAGCTTTTATCCTAGTCAGTGGAAATAGTGAAAAGTAGTGACTGTCCTTATATATAAAACTCAGCTAAACCAGCTGTGACCTATATTCTTGACCTCCCCAAATGTATTCATACATTGCTGAATGTTATGTCCTCATGTGGCAGCTTAAGAACATTACTTTCGATCCTAAACAATGTGGATGTTATATGGCAGGTGAACCAAACCTGCCCTGGTGAACTTGGATGATACATTGGCTATTAATACAAAGGCTCCCACTTGTGTGTGTGTTCATCAGTGGCTACTAATTTTACTACATTACTCAATAGAGTGGTAAGGTCTTAACTAATTCAGTGGATTTTTACTTTTGTTTCCAAACAGGCACAAATAGGGTGGTACCTTGTTAGACTGGAGAGCTTTTCTTGGACCAGTACCTTTCCTTGTTTTGTTAAATGATGCTGTTTCCAACATCCCTAACCCAGTTTCTAGCCTGGTTTAGGCTCTAGCCTAGATTATTCCAACCTGAGGCAGGACTTGAACATGGGGATCTCGCACTTCTGAGCCATGTGCTCAACCATGGTGCGACTGGGAGATGTGATTGATGTGTGGTGGACTGAGCCAGTGCACCTACATAGCAGAGGTGAAGCAATGGTGGGAAATGGAACGAAAGAAAAACAGGCATCTGGAAAATATAACTAATTATTAAAATCTCCCATTCAAGAAATAAAAAAATAAGTTAATATATTAAGACTGAGATCATTTAATATCTCCTAAACTCCTAAAATTAGTTTTAGGTTTTATTTTCTCATATCTTTCAACTAATAGCAAAAATTAGCTATTTTTCAATTTGTCTTGAGTTTCACATCTTAATCTTATTGCTTTATAAATTCTTTTCAGAATTCTGCTAATTTACTCACTTTTTTTACTCTTTGAATTTCCTCTTTGTCAACTTCTAGTTTATTTTTAGATTTCTTTTTTAGATTTCTCTTTGTCAGTTTTTAATTTCTTAAATTATCTTTCTCTTTTAACATATTTAGCTCCCTAGCCACACAAAAGCATAGCAGAGAACAATGTCATGGCTCACACCTTATAATAATCCTCCCCAGGATGCGTCATTCTTGGGATAGTTAGTCTTGAAGTAGTGGCCAAAGGCAGGTGCGACTTGTAAATCATTGGTTTGATACAGTATGCTAATTAATGTTTGTGTTGCAGAGCCAGGGCAAAAACGAAGGGTATGAGCTCATCTTTTATGGCATGTAACCTTCTTACAGGGCACTGTTGGAGCCCTAACAAATGTGCGAACCTACTGCTAGGTCTTCTGGCAGTGCCAAACAAACAGTTTGGTTGCCGGTAACCTGACTTCTCACTCATGCTATGGAGAAATGAATTGAGGGTAGCCAAGCTGGCACTTGAAAGATGACATGCCCACTGATGAGTGCCAGAAGGTGTTGTGGGCATACCACTGGCATGAGATCTGTCCTTAATGATAGATTCCATTCCAGGTCTTGGTTACTTGGTAAACCCTTTTGTCTGGCCATTGGATTGGGGGTAAAACCTGAAGAGAAGCTACTAAAACTCATATGCTTTAATGCTTGCCCAATATAGGCACTGGTGAAGAGACCTTTTATTAAAAAAGTCCAGAACCCAGATGTTTTAAAAATGGGGATTAATGTCCCCACTCTAAAACTTGCTGCCAGACTGAGGATGGCACATACATCCTCCCTGACACACCCTCCAAGATCCAGCTCCGGGAAATGCGTAGGAGAAATGATGGTTCCAGTATGGAATCCAACCCTGGAGGATCCCAAAGACTTGAGAGGGTGTCTGACTTGTTGCACTTTAAACTTGCCCTGTATTACAAAACAAACTGATTGAAGAACAAGTAGCAACAGGTCTGATGGGGGTTCAGCTACTTCAATTGTTTAGTGTAGAGCAGATCTGGTTTTCACTATTCAAATGCCTAATTTCCTCCAGGACTATGTTCATTGAGAACCTCCCAGTTGCCAATGTCATAGAACCTGAGCAAAACAGATTACTTTGCACAGGGGTGAAGTCTGGGTGTGAGCCTTCAGTGATGGGAGAGTAAGGCCGCCAACAACAACATAGGAGGAATTGACCTCAACCACAAATGGTTTCTTAGGATTGGGCAATTGGAGAACTGCTATGCTTGATCTTAATAAAGGATACTTTGCCTTAGTCGCCCAATGGAAGTGCTCCAGGGTCTTCTGGGTCAGGCTGGTCTGAGGAGCCACAGTGGAATGTGGAACAAGGCCAGTTTTGAGCTGTTCTGATACTGGCTGGGGCAATACTGCATGCAGACAATAAAACCCAGGAAGGACACAGTTTAAATATTGTGTGATTTTTCCAATTTAACATACAAGTGGTTTTTCAGAAAAAGTTAAAAAAGATACATGATGCATATTTCTCACAGGATTGGTTATAGATCAGAATGTCCTCAAGGTACACAGCCATAGCAGTAGCCTCCCTCAGCACTTCATTTATGATGAGTTGGAAGACAGCCAGGGTGTTCATTAGCCCCAAGGGCTTTATTCGGTACACTTAATGTCTGCCTACTGCAGATAAGTTTGTAAGCAATGTTCTAGTCCAACTTGGTAAAGTTGGCTGCAGTGACTCAAATACAGTGTTCATTAAAGACATGGAGTAGCTATTCATGATCACATTAATGTCTGAGCCACAATAGTCTACACAGGGCTGTGGGTCAGCATCCTTTTTTGATTAATCCCCATGCCAGGCACTCTCAAATACAGCTGCCCATGACAGTATGCTTTGGAACACACAGAGCAAACAACATCCCCTTTCCTGGAGCTGACCCCAGATGGAGGTTTATGGTGCAATCAAGTGGCCTGGGGTTTGATCTGAAAATATGCCTGTGGTTCCAGTATTCCAGGGCAACTTGTGTCAGGTTCAGATCAGAAAGGCAGGCAATTAACCATAATAATGCATAAGGGACCCCAGTGACTGGGGGCTCACTGGTAGCCAGTTTGTCTTTATATTTCTGGTTGAAAAATTAATATTAAAGTCTTTATAGCCCGTCAGCTCTCTGCTTCCAGTGTACAGAACTTGATGGACCACTAAGCAAAGGTTTTGTAAAAAGTCACCTGTCTGGCCCTTATAAACAATTCAAAGTCAAAATTATGATTTCAGGTTAGTGCACAATCATATATACCACTTTAGCCCTCTAGTGGAAACCAAGAGGGTTGCCACTCAAACACCAGGGAGCACTGCAATAAGACATCCCTGCACTCTCTGACCTTCTGATTGTATTTCTCTGGGTTCACCTTGGACAGGTTCTGGAGGTGGTGGGGCTGTGGTCTGCTGCTAGATTACAACATAGTCTAAATTAGAAGCATTTTGAGATTTAAGGTTGTTTAAGATCTTCGAAACTCAAATTAATTTTGGTTTTCAGTTATATTTTCTGTTTTTCAAGAACTAATTTAGCTACTTTCATATTCGTTTACTTTTAAGATTTGTAGTGTCCATTTCAACTACCCCCTTACAGCAAAGGTGTTATAGTATATCACTTTTTGCATATAGCTGCATACATTTACTGCATGGTACAGTATGCTAGTCTAGTTATGTCTAAATCTAGATATAAGTTATTTAATTATGTCAATCTGTGTTTAACATGATCCATGTAAATTGCTCTGTTATACTTACCATAATAGCGGCTGGCTCTCCAGGCCCTCACAGCACAATGTAATGCTCCATCCAACCACAGCAACAACCAACTGATACAGAAGCCAAGTAACAGTCCCAGCATGAGGTCCATCTCCTGCTTGGTCACACTGTCACTTACAAAGTAGTTTTCCGATGAGTCCACCAATGAATGGTCCCCATCATATGGAATTACGTAATGAACATGGTGCCTGAAAAAAGTGTTACATGCTTAATTAAAGACCACTTTGTGTTTTGGAAACAGTTCATTTAAGGTTAAATGTAATTTGAACTCGTTTACAACACTTAACAAATCAGATTATCAAGCAGGACCTACAACTAAACAATATGTGAGGGGTTCTGGCAAAAACAGGCTCTTCTCACAAAAAACTTTGTTGACTTGGTGCTAAAAACCGGACTGAGGCAAAACTGAAATAATTTTTGGAATTTGAAGAAAATTGACCAAGTTATGACTTTGGAGACTTGCATATCATCACTGGATAGGGTGTTCGGATAGAAGTTATTCACTCAGCATACATTATTTTACTTTATTTAGATAGACGACATTTAAGGCGAATTTTGAGGATTGGCTTTTAGCGCTTCTACAAGTGGATTTTTTTTAAAACAAATGGCAAACTGGGTCAATTTTCTGTGCTTTTCATTACTCTTTATTATCAATATGGTTAATAACCAATGTTTCCCCAATAATCCTATCCTATCCTATACAGCACAGAGTACCGCACACCCTACACAGAATGATACATAAATACAGGTGAATCCACCTCGTGTTGATTAGATGAAATGCTAAGCAGGAGGCAAAGACCCACAATCACAAACACTGAATGGACAACTTGGCACATAATGTCTTATGAACACTGACATATGTGTGTCATTAGCATAATCATTAATTTATACTGTTTTTAGTTTTAGTTAGATACCTTTTAATAAAAATGCAGTAACACTGAATAATAAACACTAATGCAAATGGGTTTCCCCTATGCTGCCCCTCTATGTGGCTCCACATTTCTTGACTTTTGGTGTTTATGGCTTTTTTTTTTTTTTTTTTACCAAAAACATCTGTTATTTGGTAACCTAGTCAAATCGCAGGGCATATGACTATTGTTTCCAATTTAACTTTAAATTGCTTATTGTATGTATGTATCCTATATTTTATCACTGCAGAGACTACCTAATACATACACATTTCAACGGTAAGGTAGAATCTGGGACTCAAGTAATGCATACTCATTGACCCAAATAAATATGAAAATTAAGAAGTAAATTAAAAATTCACCCAGTTTAAAATGTCAGTTTGTTGTAAAACTTGGCAGGCAGTTATGTCTCAGGCAGATATGGCAATGGTTGCAGGTGTGGTCTGATTAGACAATGTGCATTTTATGACATTTTGCACAGTTGACAGACTGGTGAACGCACCATTGGGCTGAGAGAAGCAAAGTGGTTTTCTAAGAACTGCCCACTAAACTAGATTTTAGGAGGTGCTGGGAGCAGTGGTTCCAAGAAGGCAGGTACATGGCGAACAGGCTTAGGGCAGCCCAGACAGACCATTAGTAGAGAGGATTGTTTGATTCGCCGACAAGCACGAGCAGCTCCCACTGTTCCATTGTCCACCACCCAGACATTGGTGGCACCCCTGTCTCTGTTTGGTGTTAAGCGAAAGTAATGCAAAACGTTTGCAGCGGTGTCATGAACAAGAAACCTGGATTGCTATGGACTTGGAACCGCATCGTCTTCAGTGACAAATCCAGGTGCTGTTTGGGATCTGACAAAGGTTAATTTTGTTTATGGAGGCCATATAGTGACCACTTCAATCCTGCTTGTGAACAACTGCCAGTCAATCCTTAATACAGGACACTAACAATTCAATTATATTTGCAGTACATGCTATGGTAAGATGTGTTGCCTCTTATGGCAGGGCTTCCACCTGGCATTTTTCGTTAGGATGATGCTCGCTCACACACAGCAAGAGATTCCCGGGAATATCTCCAACAATTTGCAAAACTTTCTTGGCCTGCCAGGTCACCATATTCATCGGCAATTAAGCATTTATCTAAATGACTCCATGTTTAACAGTATCTCATCTTTTATCCAGGATAGAAGTTGGCCCAACAGGGTACTAGATCCTGCTTTCAATTGTACAGTTTTTCTAAATAAAAATATCCTTTTACAATCCCTTACATATATTATTATTACATGCACACATATAAAGTTTAAATTGATATCAACTCCTTCTTGGTACGTTTTTCGTTGATGTTAATGAAAGTATTTAATATGCATTGTGGTACATGGATTAACTGAGTAATATGTATATTAATAGTAATACATTTAATAATCAAATCCTGTCCAGAATATTTCATGAAGTTAAATATGAACTAGGTAAACTACATACCTGGCACCTTAACTATTGTATACACTTCTTCTTAAGTGTTAGTTTCTAAAAAGAAAAATCATAAATACTTTTTAAAGGTAGATTTAATGGTTTTGGCCAACTTATGTGTGTTGTTCTGCAGCAAGTACAGTTAGATGGTCAAGGTAATTTTGGGTTTGACCTGATTCAGTACCCTTGGGTAGAAAAATACAGGGCACTTAAGACTGATGCCAGTCCTGTGAGTCTGCAAAAAAGTTAACTAGAGATTCAAATGATAGCAAGCATCTTTTAAGTTCCTAGGTTACACACGAGAATTTTAGTTGTGGAATCATAAAGAATTAGGATAAGCTGCTTTGCATTATCGTCACATGGGTGTAGCTTTCTGTACCTATCAGACGCATCTTTGTGGACGTTTTTGTTCTATAGGGGGAAACACAACAGCAGGCTAATTCATCATATATGCAAGTATCCTCTGATACTGCCTTAGCATTCCTCATAACCATCATCAGGTACACCTTTTTTAAGTAGCATATAAGCCTTCACGTTGCGCAGTGTGGCCAACGCACCATGCAGGCCATTGAATAAACTACGCAGGCTGCTATGTATCATAAGGCTATGCTCCGAGAAACACCAGAAATCTCCCAACCAACACTAAAAGACACCGGTTCAGTCATATTAATATGGCATCGAGCCTCGGTTTATACCTAACGTAATAACTTCACAGCATACATACTGCTCACATAAATTAGGGGATATTTCTAAATGAAATGCCCCCTATTTTTATAGCAGTGTGTTATAAACCCCATTCTGCACAGGTGCAAATGAATTTAAGAATCTCACTAGTATTTGGTCAGTAGAATACGTAAATGAAATGCATCATGAGAGATCGTGCCAGGCCTCCGACTGTTTTAAAAACGGGGAACAACCGCTTGATATTAATGCTTCTGTAATGAAATGAATTATTAACGATGTTTCTTACCTTCCACAGTTGCAGTGGCAGACGCGGTCCTCCCCTCGTAAATGTGGTAGGATGTAGTTGTGAAAGCGATCCAGCAGTGCGTTCATGTCCATTAGACATGCTATCGCCTGCAAAGAAACATTCGAGTCAGCTGGGACATCTTGACAACATGAACACAGAATCTGCTGGACTCTGCATGAGGAAATGATGACAGAAATGCGTCTCTATCTTTGCACTCCATATTGACTCCTGTGCGTTCATCCAGATTGTGTCTGAAGCTATAGGATAAAACTGGTATGACATTCCTTGTGTTTTCTCATTTGTACACAATTTCCTTTAAAATGGTTGCCGATGTTTAAGATAAAATGGACGAATAGATATCTTACCATTACAACAGAAGCACCAAGGATCATAAAAATCATGGTGGTTGTGATCATATGCATCCAAACTTCCAAAGGCGGTGATTAACCCTTTCTCTTCAACAGATCAAACACTAAACTCGCAGTGCTATAACGCGATGTTCCATGGATGCGCCTTTACTGCACTCAGTCCTGAGTACGAATCTGCAAGATGCTCCTGGCGACGCATAAGGTTTAGGGTGGCCCGGCCTCACCGTCCCCTATATCACCCACGACTTTATTGTCCTCTCCATCTAGCAGTACATCCAGCTGATTCTGTTAAAAGCCTTAGATGGTGAAAAGAGGAAAGTGTCCTGATCTGATTAGGCTACTGACGCGACGTTCCAGAGCCAACAATATTCTAGTGACGATCTGCTGTAGCTGTAAAGGCTTTACCCATCACTTTGTGTGGGATGCTGTTCCTTAAGAATGCTCCCAGTGGATTCTTCGACTAGTAATCCATAGCAGTATTTTTCTCATTTTTATCTCATGCTGTTTAAGAAATGATGTCGATCCCTGTCTTTTGCGTCCTTTATTTCGATCCTGCATTGACCCGTTATTCCTGCGCCCGGTGACTTAAAGTAAAACCGGTCTCGTTTCAGCCCCCCACACTTCCATTGAATCTGCATCAACGTGAGGATCCACACAGCGACCTAATCCAGCCTGCTCTACCAGCAGCGTTTTACCGATGTGACAGTGGGATCGTGAATGTGTTAAAGGGGGAGACTGAGGGGTGAGAGAGAGAGAGAGAGAGAGAGAGAGAGTGAGTGAGGCGGGGACGTGTGAGTATCCTACAGACCCTATATGGAAATGGTAAATGTGTCTTATTCTTTTTTTTAAATACAGATATGTTTAATCAGCGGACAGCTTTGCGCTTTTGTTAGTGGACAACTACACAAGATCATGCAGCAGGGCTCGCTCCATCCGCCCACTGGCTCACGCTGCAGTTCATATTGCGCCATTTCAGTCAGTATAGAGAGTGAAGCCTCGCCTCTCGCATCACCTCGCCTCCTCTCTTCTCTTCTCTTCTCTTCTCTTCTCTTCTCTTCTCTTTTCTTCTCGTCTGTTCACTTCTCGTCTGTTCTCTTCTCTTCTCGTCTGTTCTGTTTTGGTATTCAGGAATACAAAGGGTTGCACTGATCAATCAACGACAGATTCCACGGATTCCAGCACTCATCCCCATTCCACGCACGGGCTGGGTTATTCACTGCTTAATTTAATAGCTAAGATAACATGACTCGTTTCTCGAGACATTTTCCAACCTTTAAAGCTCTTTTTAAGCACTTTTATTGTCACACACATAATAGGGGAAACAGTAAAAACCAGAAAAAAGAGTGGAATATGAGATGGGTCAGTCAAAAGATAACTACCATTAATTAACTGAATTTTCAGAAATATTTAGTGGACTAAAATCGTTTTATAGAGTATAAGAAAAACCTTTTATACCTGGAAAAAGTGGCAAAATATAACACTATTTAAAATATTGGTGAAGAGTTAAGCTATTCTTACTGCATTTCAATGGATTTAACATTTACGTTTGCCAGATGTTTTTATCGAGAGAGATTTAGAACTCTTATAATATGACAGTGTTCAGTACAAGTAGCTGTGAGTTAAGGGCTTTGCTTAAGTGCCGGAAAATGGCAGCTTGTCAGTGCTGGAATCTGAACCCTAAACCTTCTGGTCAGTAGTCAGTACTTTAACTACTGCACTACCACAGTTCCTTTATCCAAGTCAAGATTTGTACTCAACCTTCCAATAAGTATTCCAGAGCCCTAACCACACGCATACCCTATCCCTACCTATGTACTAATCAGAAGATTGAGAGTTTAACCAAGGTGCCACTGTAAGGCCCTTAAGCAAGTCCTCTAAACAAGGGCATATGCTGAATGCTATAAATAGATGTTGAGTACAAATATATATTTTATGCTGTGTTCCAGAATTCAAAGTCCTCTTTAGTTTAAAAATAGCTCAATATTTAAATAGGTTACACCCATCAATAAATGCATATCTTGGTTGCGGGAAGGTCAATGCTAATAGCGCAAGCACTTGCATTTCAGAACCCTGGAGAGCAGCCACCAAAAAGATTTACTATGTATTGTGACCTCTCTCTCTTTCTCTATCTCTCTTTCCCTTTCACACACACACACACACACACACACACACACACACACACACACACACACACACACACACACACACACACACACACACAGATAGTCATTTTCTAAAACAACATCCTTGTTTCACTGTCAATGCACAATCTCCACAATAGAATTACAGAACGATTCACAACAGAATAGCAGACGCTCAGATTGGATAATACTATTGGTGGACCATTCTCAGCACACCCACACAGTGACTTGCTATTCTCTGTGATGGTATTTTTGATTGTCTGAGGTGCAGCATTATTAGATTTTTGTTGCTGTTTGTTTGTGCGTTTGTTTTTACCTTGCATACAGTATGTATTTTTGCTTTTGATATTTTTAACTGGTCAAATATATGAGAATAGAAATGCATATATAGGTGGGGTGCTCAGGTGGTACACCAGTGTAAAAGGTCATCTCATTATTGCATAGACCCAGGTTCAAATCCTCACTGTGCAGAAACATTTGCCTGTGTCTGAGTAGGGTTATTCATCCCTATGATGGTCTGGCACATTTACACTCAAAACCTGTGTTAACCTGGTAATAAGGTGATAAATTATGTATACACTTCTCACAAGTATTAGGGGATATCTCAAAATGAATACGAAGGGGATCCCACAAAAACTGCTGGAAAATCTGATCTTGTTCATGCCACATTGCTGTCAGTGTGTTTTAGCAGTCTTGGCTGACCATACACCCTACTGAAATTTAATTGTTATTATTTACTTAATTTCACTATTAATACAAATGTAACTATAATACTTAACATCTAGGCCACCCAAGGAGGATGGGTCCTCCAAGGTTTAAATGTTTCAAAAAGATTATTCCAGATCAAGCTTCTTTGGACTGTAGAAAGGATAACTTAGCATTCTGATAAAGCTGCCAGATGCTGTTATTGCTAAAGTGTAATGAGACGTCGCTCTAGCTTTCCACTGTAGCCTATAGAAGCTGTTTTTATGATTTTACCCCCAGTTTTTAATACTGCATACAAAATAAATAAATAAATATTTCTTACTAAGAAATATGTATGGTCATTAAACCATTTGTAAATTAATAATATATTAAATTTAGTGGTGGCCTAAAACGCACAGTACTGCATATTCCATTCCCATTTTCAACATTAAGATGAGTAAATTGAAGTATATGTTTAAAATTAAACCTGTGCACCGCATTGTAAATGTCAGTCAATGGGGTGTTTATTAGATTGAAAATAATTAATGCAATGTGTTGTCATAATTTTTATGTTGTGTAAATGTAACATAATAATTAAAACTTTTTATCTGAAATGTTACTGGCCATGGCCATGGCTCAAATATTCTATAACATGTAACATTATGTAAGATATTCAGAAGTAAACTACTAAAGTTTAAGTTTTCACAATGATAAATGGTTTTAGAAGCATGAATTAAGTCAGAGCCATTTATGAGCTATAGTCACAATATCTTGTTCATTCATTAGGCCGAGTGAAACAAGTAGTGACACTATCATTGGTCAATTTATACTGATCCAAATAGATCCAGATCTGAATCTTGTAATTAACTCGTCATGCTGCAGCACTGACTGGTCTTCAGGTTTAGTAAATATTCATTGTATACCAAAAACTGGCAAAAACAGCAAATGATTTGGTCACCAAGTCCACAATTTGTGAATATCAATCTCAAATGCATATGTAGTATGTAATGTCAAGATGACTCGTGTGCTGAAGTGCCGTATCATCCGGCATGGCTTTCCTCAGGTGCTTCAGCCTTTTGTCTACAGGAAAGATAGCTTTTAAATGCTAGCCACAGCATATAGCATATATTAGCATATATTAGCCTCCCTATGACTTTATTTGTTTGGCATTTCCCACATCCTGGGATTTTGCAGTTCTACATCTCCTCATGATAGTATGTTCTTGTCCTAGTATACAAACCAGATTCCAAAAAAGTTGGGACACTAAACAAATTGTGAATAAAAACTGAATGCAATGATGTGGAGATGCCAACATCTAA
>JAUZSU010125736.1:0-17488 GCA_034780255.1 Parotocinclus maculicauda | reverse complement strand
ACTGTAACCGTTATACTGCAGTATGTTACAGATACTATACTATACTATACTACACACTGTAGTGTTAAAGCGTAGTGTAATACTGCATTAATACTCACAAAATCAAACAGTTACCCTATAGTGTATAATCCTAACACTGTAACCGTTATACTGCAGTATGTTACAGATACTATACTATACTACACACTGTAGTGTTAAAGCGTAGTGTAATACTGCATTAATACTTACAAAATCAAACAGTAACCCTATAGTGTATAATCTTAACACTGTAACCGTTATACTGCAGTATGTTACAGATACTATACTATACTATACTACACACTGTAGTGTTAAAGCGTAGTGAAATACTGCATTAATACTCACAAAATCAAACAGTAACCCTATAGTGTATAATCCTAACACTGTAATGGTTATACTGCAGTATGTTACAGATACTATACTATACTATACTATACTATACTATACTATACTATACTATACGCGTGGTAGCAGTATTACACACTGCAGTATTCCAGCAGTACTAATTCCCGATGCAGTATGACCATTATGGCATCTCCCGAACGTAAGTATATATAGCCATTAATATCCAAACCACTGAGTACACCCTCAAGTGGAAATGCCCAAATTGTGCCCAAAGTGCCCATATTTTGTGTTTCGAGACCTTGTGCTCCTCCACCTTCCGTTTGAGAAACGCTCTACTGGTTCCAGTAATCCATGATCTTAATCTGCTGATCTTCAGAAAACTGGTTGTGATCTTTCTTGAGCATCATCTCTAGAAGAAGCTTCCTTCTGGGATGGCAGCTGTGCAGACAGGCTGACCCCCCCCACCCCACCCCTTTAACCTACGTCTATTTTTAAAAGACTATTACAGGTACTCACACCTATTACTCACTGCAGAGCAACCACTACATGCTGCAGTACTCATGTTACACGCTGTGGTAGTTACACACTCTAGGCTTACTGTTACATTTAGCAAGGCAACAATACAGACACTTTTACACCATGCAATACTCGAGCTACACACTGCGGTATGGCTGTTACACATTACAGTTTGTTACCCACACAATTCATATTTAATATAACGTGTTACTACAGTACTACAGTACAGGGCCTCTTACATCATGAACTAATCGTTTGTTACACACCACCTTACTGCTCTTACTCACTACAGTACTACTTATACACCCCTCAGTTAAAAATGAGTGTTACACTGTTACACACTGCGTTACACACTTCATTAATACTCTTACACCGCATCAATACAGCTACGCACTGCATCCATACTCTTACACACTATTAATACTCTTACACACTTTATTAATACTCTTACACACTTCATTAATACTCTTACACACTTCATCCATACTCTTACACACTTCATTAAAACAGTTACACACGACATTATGCATTAATACAGCTAAACACTGCATTCATACTCTTACACATTGCATTCATATTCTTGCACATTTCATTAATACAGTTACACACTTCATTAATACTCATCGCATTCTTACACATGGCATTCTTACTCTTACCCACTGCAGTAATACTGTTACACACTGCGGTAATAATGTCACTTATTGTATTAATACTTTTACTTACCGTTTTAATGTTACTCATTGTAGTAATACTGTTACACGCTGTATTTAAATTGTTACACACTGCAGTAATAATCTTACAAACGGCATTAATACTCACACACTGTACTACTACTCTTACACACTGCATTAATACTCTTACACACTGCATTAATACTCTTACACACCGCATTGCGCATTAATTTTCTTACACACTGCACTACTACTGTTACACACTGCGTTAATACTCTTACACACTACATTATGCATTAATACAGCTACACACTGCATTAATACTCTTACACACTACATTATTACTCATACACTGCACTAATACAGTTACACACTGCAGTAACACTGTTACACACTGCACTAATACTCTTACACACTGCATCAATGCTCTTACACACAGCATTATGCATTAATACTGTTGCACACTGCATTAATACTCTTACATGCTGCAGTAATAATAATACTCATAAAAGTAATACTCTTACACACTGCATTAATACTCTTATACACTGCATTAATACTCTTTACACACAGCAACAATACTTCTACACATTACATTAATATTCTTACACATTACATTATGCATTAGTACTGTTGCACACTGCATTGATACTCTTACACGCTGCAGTAAATAATATTACTTATAAAAGTAATACTCTTAGGCACTGCATTAATACTCTTACACGCTGCATTAATACTCTTACACATTTCATTAATACTCTTACACATGGCATTATGCACTAATAAAGTTGCACGCGGCATTAATACTGTTACACACTGCATTAATACTCTTACACGCTGCCGTAATAATACTATTCATAGAAATAATACTCTTTGGCATTGCATTAATACTCGTACACACCTTGCAGTAATACTGTTCTTCTCACATCCTGATATTACTCTCTAATAACGTCAAAACTTCTTTAAGCTGCTCGTCCTGGACGTCTCTCCAGAACCAAACATAACCAGTTTCCTTAAACAGGAGTTTTTTGGGGGGAGAGCAGAGACGTGGTGGAGATAAAAATAGCATTTTATATCAAATCAAACCCCGAGCTCAAACCCACAACTCTGGACGCCGGAGGGGAGCAAAGCTTTATTTGAGAGTTCCAGCGTTTACACTCGGTATTAACATGGAACTTACCTGCAGATACTAATACTAATACTAATACTTCTAAAGATACTGTTGCACAGACCGGTACCGGTTAAAAAAACACTTATTGCATGTTAAAGCTGTGGATCAGATCCCATTTGAGATTTAGTAAATATACAAAGGATCTTTTTTTAATAATAGTTTTATAAACTTGCATTACAGACAGCGTTTGGACGGGAGGACGAGCTGTGCTTGTTTAAAATCCAATCCCATTACTCTGCCTCTGAAATGTTACTCTGTATAAGATACACGTCTGGTGAGGGCTGTATCCCTTTCCTAATTTTATCCCTCTAGATGTTTGGCTGGTTGCAGGAGCGACGTCACATCAGGACTCTTCACCTGAGCTTGTTAACGTCGCCTAAATAATTTAGTGAGACGGTAATTAATTACCAATCCTCTCATCCCGCTCCGTTCGCTCGGCTAGAGGAGATAAAGAGCAGAACAAACCCAAACTGATGGGTCTCTGTGATGGTCACTCACTGATCTGGGTCTAGCAGGAGCCAAAGAAACATCTTGTCCTCAGGAGCAGAGGTCAAACAGAGATCTTTAACACAGAGAACCTGTGATAGGACCCACGACTGGGTCAGATACCCCAGTGAGAGTGGGACAGGGCCCACAAAAGGACACAGGACAGAAGGATCCTGGGCTTTAAGGCCAGCGTTCCATTCTTCAACCTTCAGCCCAGTTCTCCAGGTCTATGGGGTTTGGGTTTGGGTGACGGGGTCATATTACACCTCTTAGACTAATTATCTACCACCACTGTACTCTCAATCAGGACTGATTCTGGTACTGGTACTGGTTCTGGTACTGGTACTAATTAAACATACAGCTTATCCCACATCAGGCTGTGGTTTGAAGGTCCACATCGTTGTGAGATGGGAGGCTGCGGTGAGAAGAAATGCTTTTACAGGCCATATTGATTTTCCAGCCGTTTAAGATGTCTGGTATTAGCGGAGTGGATTAATAGCATGACAGTTATCTAGATTTACTGCTCCGGCTTTAAACTGGTCTCCTGAGTAGGAACATCTGAGACCTTCAGCATGGTCCAGCTACCCTATGTTCCTCAAACCTGCCTCATACTGAAGAGCTGGAAAGGCAAAATGGGAACTGTGTGCTTTTATCAAAACAGTCACAGAACCAAATAGAATATGGGCACGGTCACAGTTCTGTTTGGGTTCAAGGTTTTGGTTCTGTTTGGGTTCAAGGTTGTGGTTCTGTTTGGGTTCAAGGTTGCGGTTCTGTTTGGGTTCTGGTTCTGTTTGGGTTCAAGGTTGCGGTTCTGTTTGGGTTCAAGGTTCTGGTTCTGTTTGGGTTCAAGGTTGCGGATCTGTTTGGGTTCAAGGTTCTGGTTCTGTTTGGGTTAAAGGTCCCGGGTTCTGTTTAGTTAATGGTCCTGGTCCCGGTTAAAGGTTCTAATAATGTTTCGGTTGATGGTCTTGGTTCTGTTAAGGTTAACGGTTCTGGTTTAGTTAGGGTTAAAGGTTTCAGTTCTGTTTAGATTTAAAGTCCTGGTTCTGTTGGGTTAACGGTTTTGGTTCTGTTGAGGTTAACGGTTCTGGTTTAGTTAGGGTTAAAGGTTCCAGTTCTGTTTAGATTTAAAGTCCTGGTTCTGTTGGGTTAAAGGTTTTGGTTCTGTTGGGTTAAAGGTTCTGGTTCTGTTGGGTTAACAGTCCTGGTTCTCTAGGAGTTAAAGGTTCCAGTTCTGTTTAGATTTAAAGTTCTGGTTCTATTAGGGTTAAAGGTTCTGATACTGTTTCGGTTAACGGTTCTGGTTCTGTTTGGGTTAAAGGTCCTGGTTCTGTTGGGGTTAAAGATTCTGGTTCTGTTTGGGTTAACAGTCTCGGTTCTGTTAGGGTTAACTGTCCTGGTTCTGTTTAGTTAATGGTCCTGGTCCTGTTTGGGTTAAAGGTTCTGGTTCTGTTTGGGTTAAAGGTCCTGGTTCTGTTAGGGTTAACGGTCCCGGTTCTGGTTATGTTTGGGTTAAAGGTTCTGATACTGTTTCGGTTAACGGTTCTGGTTCTGTTGGGTTAACAGTCTCTGTTCTGTTTGGGTTAAACGTCCTGGTTCTGTTGGTGTTAAAGGTCCTGATAATGTTTTGGTTAATGGTCTTGTTTCTGTTGAGGTTAACGGTTCTGGTTATGTTTGTGTTAAATTCCCCGGTTCTGGTTATGTTTGTGTTAAATTCCCCGGTTCTGTTGGGTTCAATGTGCTGTTTCTGTTTGGGTTAAAGATTCTGGTTCTCTTTGGGTCAAAAGTCCTGGTTCTGTTGGGGTTAAAGGTTCCAGTTTTGTTTGGAATTAAAGTCCTGGTTCTGTTGGGTTAAAGGTTCTGGTTCTGTTTGGTTTAATAGTTCTGGTTCTGTTTGGGTTAATGGTTCTGGTTCTGTTTGGGTTAAAGGTTCCAGTTCTGTTTAGATTTAAAGTCCTGGTTCTGTTGGGTTAACAGTCCTGGTTCTCTTTGGGTTAATGGTTCTGGTTCTCTTTGGGTTAACAGTCCTGGTACTGCCTGTCATGTAATAGTCCACAAGGTCACAACAGAACCAAGGGTAACTTCTAAGCCACTAAAGGTCTCTTGTGTATAAGAACCTAATGTGATCTGTGAAACATGGTGGTGGTAGAATCATGGTTTGTGCCTATTAATGTTGAAACAAAAAGACCGCCCTCGCTGCTGCTGCACCACACCTTTAAACGTTAGACACGGATGCATGCTCTGCCCAAACTCACCTTCGTGTAAACCCCCCACGAGAGTTCGGTCTCGGTCACCATGACGACGATCCCGAACATGCCGAAGATGAGAGCGTAGTCGCTGAGGCGTTTGCGCTTCTCGAACAGCGCCCTCCGGTGGCCGAGCTTGTATCCGATGTCCTTGTTCCTCTTGTGCGGCGCGTTGCCCGCATCCTCGCGCCCCGCCTTGCTCGCCTCGTCACCGTTGCCCTTGGAAACCACGACCTCGAGGCCGGAGGTGTGGAGCGTCTGCAGCGGCTGCGTCTCCGAGTCCAGATCGGCCAGGTTCCTGCTGCCCAGCGGTCTCACCACGCCACCATTGTACTTACAGCTGTTCATGGCTATCTGAGGGAGCGCAGGGCCGCCGGGCGACAGCGAAGAGCGCGACCAAGCATGGCTCAGCCTGCTGCCATCCGCACTCACCTGCGCGCGCACACGCACACGCACACGCACACACACACACACACACACACACACACGCACACAGAAATAAAGAGAGAGCGTTTAGTAACAACATTCCCCTTTGGGTTTATTTCCACAAACCTGCTTGCTTGTTTCTGTTGTGGGATCTGGCAACCCTGTTGGGCACACGCCTAACTAGCTATGTCTAACAACATTGACATCTCTTAGCGCATATTTATTCCTGAGAAAACACCCTTTACGCCCTCACAGAACAGAATGTATATACAGCAGCAGCTAAGCCTTCTGGGTAATGTAGTTCTCTTCTCACGTAAAACATACGTTTGAACAAAACCTCTGAACGCAGGTTTTGGGTTCGAGTGTGATATTATTCAGGGTGATTATAACCAGTTCCCACCCTCGGCCCCTCCCCCACACCCTAGGCCCCTCCCCCACACTCTAAGCCCCTCCCCAAAATTGAGATAGGGAGAGAAAAGTTATGAAGCAAATAAAAAATGCTGAATCATTTCTACCCATTTCCTGTAGATATTTCTGTCTCTACGGAGCATAAAATCAATAAACTGAAAAGCCCAAACTGAAAAGGGTGATCACTCTCCCCTCCCTCAGAACGGTCATTGATCAGTATCTAATAGGAGCACATGGGTAAGGGATTTTTATTCAACCTTTATTACATTCACAAATACCACTTATAACTTTCCTGTACAAAAAACAAGCCACGCCCACAAGCTCCGCCCACTCCTCTGGGCTCAGAGGCATCTAGGAAACGCGGATCGTGCTCAGACCAATCAGGATTAGAGATTAAAAAGAGGACTGTCAGGATCTATCAGGGTACGGGGTCGGTAAAGGTCCGGACCCTTAGTTAAAGGTCATTTACACTTCTGGGATGCAGCATTAATGCAGAAAAGTACACGGAGATTTTAGAGCGACATAAACCGGCTTTAAGACGACCTCTTTACCAGGGACGTCCCTGCCTTTTATAAAGAGACAAAACAGAAAAAGTTGGGACTGAAACACCGAAAGCCAGGCTTTTTTTTTTTTTGAGGAACGTTTCAATTATTTTCACACACATTTTAAGACTTTATAGCTACCCCTAAATTACCCACGTCCCAACCTTTTTTGTGGTACAGCTCTCTAAGAAATGAACAAAGCAGGACCAGGATCGAAACCTGAGACCAAGACCAAGCCTGGGTTCGTCTGATCCGGGTTTGTTTGGATCCTATCCATCTTGCAGCTCAGAAGTTCAGACGTTTAGCCTCTTGAGTTCCAGAGAACGACGCTGATTCCACGGGTAAGGATGGACGTACCTCAGATCCTCAGACGGCCAGTCGATTTCCACATGGCTACCTGCTGACATGACGGCTCGAGTTCCTCGGGGGTTCTCCGTCACTCTCTCCCTCCCGTTCCTAATATCCCTCTCTTTCTGTCTGCGATCTGCAGAGCTTTTCTTCTCGTGCTCTTCAGCAATGCCATCGGTAAAACCAGCAGCACCATTAAGAGAGCTCAGAGGCAGAACCTCCACGCTCTTCCTCCAGCCTTTGTTTCCTGATGTGGAATCTTTTGTCATGGGGAGCCAGTAGGCGATACGCCGCTCTCTCCAAGGCTTTTAAGGACTTCTATAAATACTTGGAGCTGTTTTGCTGCCTGAAAACGGCGGTTGATTAGCCGCATTTATCACACACCGCTTAAACTCGGCGGGCTGCATAATGGACCGAGAGGACAGGATTCAGGAGATCAGAGCACCAGGTTCCCTCACGGGAAAAGTCCTGAAGATCGATACGACGACGTTAACACGCAAGGAACGTGACGCAAGCTCCAAACACCAACACAAGCGTCCATAGGCGTCCATAATCTGTCCTCCCGCAGGAGGAAACGTTACGTCTTCGGACGTAGAGCAGAAGGTGAAACTAGAGTCGAGTGGGATGGCCAAACCACGCAAGCAGTTCTAAGAAGAATAACTTTAAAGAGTAAAAAGTCCAGACCACAATCCAGTAGAAATGTTGTGGAAGAACCAGATCCCAGAGCTGAAGAGCTGACGATGTTCTGTTCTGTTCTGGTCTGCAAGCGGGCTTAGAAGGTTCCACAGACGTTCACAACAAAATGCTCTGGGCATCAAGTCCACAACCAACAGTAAATCGCAGTGGAGGGTCGGTGCAGGTTTGGGGGTGTACAGTGGAGCATCTTTGGTCTTTAACTGAATCCAATCCCAGTTTAACATCTCGTATAACAAAGACAAAAACTGCGGCCAGCTTTCAGGACTGTGGAGGCGATCAAAGAGGGCTGGAGAAACTGAAAGGTCTTTCCCAAATTCCTGATCCATCTGAACCCCTGCCCCTTCACAAGTTTATTCACTGCCTAATAACGAGGTGGGGATGATCCTCCTTGGGCCTTGGGCTGCTCCCGTTTTTGGTCACCACTCCACCCAGGATGGGTCAAACCGCTCAACCTTCTGCACAGCATGACAATCAGTAGAACTACAAACTACGTGCACAAAAGTATTGGGACACCTCCACATCACCCCCGCAGGAGCTCCATTAATATGGATGTGCAGTCCTAACAGCGTCAACTCTCCTGGGAAGGCCCATGGTCTGCATTCTGGGTTCTCCCAGAGGTGCCTGACGGGGTTAAGGTCTGTTACGGACCTTGCTTAGTGCACAAAAGGGCTTTTTATGAAGGTACGATTGTTCAAAAGGTCTTGGTTATGATGATGCATTACTAAGGGGACTAAGGGGAGCAGACCAGCCCCAGTATAAATGATGTAAACCTGAGAGCGTGGATCACCCCGACTGATATCCTTTGTGACAGCCCGATGCCTTTAATAAGACAAATTGTCCCGAAATGTGACACCAAACCCAATCAGGTCCGTTTCCCCTCCAGCTGATGTCCACCACGGGTCCAGGCGTTGTCCTCAGCCTGCTCTCATTAGGCTCATATCTAAAATGGAGTGCGTAGAGAATAAAATCTAATTAGGTCTCAAATTCCCAAAGGTATCAGGACTGCCGAGGCTGAATGTTTCACAAATTGGAAAAAAGTGTTTTGAAATGATAACTGACGTCTCCGTGTCGCGGCGCGGTGGAGAAATCCGCCCTTTGTTACCAACACAAACCGTCTCGAACCCGGCGATCGTACCAGGAAATGACTCTGAACATCCCAGAGATATTCTAGTCCAAAGGAATTCCCCGGTGAGGAAAGAAATCCCAAACTGCACACTAATTAACATGATGATGTAGGTCAGGTAACCGGAGTACAAAGCACCAGCGTGGGGAATAACGGTTATTCCAATGTGATAAATGGTTCTAATTAGTTCTACAAACAGGAACCCAAAGGCAGAGGTTCTGTCTCAATCCAGACCAGAATAAACACCTCTAGGCAGGACTGTAATCTGTAATCCCAGCTCTAATCCTAAATGTATGGCCTAACACTTAAAACATTACCTTAGGGCATTCAGTATAAAACAAAGACCTAACCAGTACCCCAATCCTAACCAGTACCCCAATCCTAACCAGTACCCCAATCCTAACCAGTGGTCTAAGCCCTAAATCCCAGTGCTAAACCCTGATACCAAACCCGACCAGTATCCCAATCCTAACCAGTACCCCAATTCTAACCAGTACCCCAATCCTAACCAGTACCCCAAACCTAACCAGTACCCCAATCCTAACCAGTACCCCAATCCTAACCAGTGGTCCAAGCCCTAAATCCCAGCGCTAAACCCTAATACCAAACCCGACCCGTATCCCAACCCCAAACCCAAATCACATGTCAATCTCAATCCTGACAAACCCCAAAAACTCATCAAGAATCCCAATGCAAATCCCAAGCCCGACCAGTATCCCAATCTTAAATCCCAGTAAACACCCCAATTCCAAACCCAACAAGTATCCCAAAAAACCCAAAGCTGAACTGTGATGATAAACCCAACAAATAATGATAATCCCAAAGCCAACCAGTATCCCAATCTGAAATCCCAGTTTACTGGCCCATCCCAACCCCAAACCTAACCAGTGGTCTAAACCCTAAAACCTAGATACCAAACCCAACCCGTATCCCAACCAAATCCTAAATACCAAACCCAAAAAACATCTAGAGCCCAAACCCGACCCGTATCTCATTCCTAAATCCAAGACTGTAACCCAATTTAAAAACCAAATCCCATGTCCACCCCAAATCCAACCAGTATCCTAATCCTAAATCCCAGTTACCAGCCCAATCCCAAGCCCCCCAAAAAAAATCCCAAACACTCCTACCGCGCTACAGTCCAGCCTAGAACCTACGTCATTCCGGTCTGAGGAACGTGGGTCGGTTCTGCCAAGCTGACCTCAGATGAGTCTGGTCTGGAACATGGAACCAGAGCGTGTTCTGAGCTCATCATTCCTGTCATGTCATGCCCAGGAGCTCCTCCTCACACCTCCATGCTCCTGCCTTTGCTCCTCCGGCCGCCTTCGCTCCGTACAAATCCAATTTAGCAAATGTATTTTGACGTTGAATTTGCACTCGTTCAGATGTGCATCAGGCGGCACGCTCCCTGCTTCCTGGTCCTAATGAAAACGTCTACAGGGGAGAGCTCATTACTGGATCTGCTACTCACCATCCTCTTTTCTCCACCATTCCACACCATCAGCACACACACACACACACACACACACACACACAGGAAGGTGCTAAGAGATCCTTTTTCTGGAGGACTGGTTCGACCTGTGATACTTAGTGATGCATTTAAAAAACGGCCGCTATTGGTCGTCTGCAGTCGAGAACAAAGAGTGCGAGAGCAAACACACAACGTATCAGCCTAAACACCGACAAAAAAACAAACTGTAAGCCTAAACACCGGAACCGTACCCCAAAAAGGGAAAACACCTGAGCGCCATCGAACGAAAGACACCAGTGAAGCAAACACTGGATCATATAGAGCTCTGAACATCTAAAAAAACTAAAACAAACACCAGGATATGCCAAAACACCACAACACCACAACCTGTCAGGCTGCTGAGACTAAACACCAGATGGCTGAAATGGCAGAGACTATATACAAGAGTAAGACCACGAACAAAACTGCTGAATGATTTATGCCTAAAGACCAGAGGATAAAACACCTTCCAGAGTGCATGGGAGTCAAAACACCAAACGAATGGGCATGAGTATAAATACTGACTGATTACAAACTGGATTTTAAGACTAAAACAAGAATCTACGAAACAAACAATCTCAACCTGCAGGCATAAACACCTAAAGAAAGTTTTATAAAGCGATCGGGAGCGAACCAAGCCCAAGCCGTGAAGACTAAACACCAAGGGAACTGGACTCTTTATGGATCAACACCAACCAGACATCCCAAAACAACTGAAACTAAAAGGTTAAACACCAGATGGCTGAAATGGCAAAGATTATATTCAGGAGAAAGACCAAGAACACAACCACTAAAAAATTTATGCCTAAATACCGGAGGATAAAACACCTTCCAGAGTGCATGGGAGTCAAAACACCAAACGAATAGACATGAGTATAAATACTGACTGAATACAAACTGGATTTTAAGGCTAATACAAGAATATACGAAACACCAAAACCAACTGGGTCTGACCGCCAAGAACAAACTGGTGTCGACCCTAAAGACTAAACATGGCTCTGATTGTAAGAATAAACACCGATAGCCTCTGAAACTGCATCTTAAACACAACGAACGATCTCAACCTGCAAGCATAAACACCTAAAGAAAGTTTTATAAAGCGTGTGAAGTCGTGAAGACTAAACACCAAGGGAACTGGACTCTTTAAGGATCAACACCGACCAGACATCCCAAAACAACTGAAACTAGAAGGCTAAACACCAGAGAGCTGAAATGGCAAAGATTATATTCAGGAGACAGACCAAGAACACAACCACTGAATAATTTATGTGTAAAGACCAGAGGATAAAACACCTTCCAGAGTGCATGGGAGTCAAAACACCAAACGTATGGACATGAGTATAAATACTGACTGAATACAAACTGGATTTCAAGACTAATACGAGAATATACTAAACACCAAAACCAACCGGGTCTGACCGCCAAGAACAAACTGGTGTCAACCCTAAAGACTAGACATGGCTCTGATTGTAAGAATAAACACCGACGGCCTCTCGAACTGTATCTTAAACACAACAAATGATCTCAACCTGCAAGCATAAACACCTAAAGAAAGTTTTATAAAGCGATCGGGAGCAAACCAAGCCTCTGAACACCAAGGGAACTGGACTCTTTAAGGATCAACACCGACCAGACATCCCAAAAAAACTGAAACTAGAAGGTTAAACACCAGAACGTTACCAAATTCAGCTTGTGGACCAAACACTGAACGATTTGAGAGAAGAGAGAGTTAACCAGTACCGACCTCTACACCAATTACACTCGCCATAAATTACCCTCGATTAAACAGAGGAGCCACAGCTGCATGAGATCAGACTGGCAGCTCCGCCAAGACGTCACACACACACACACACACACACACACACACACACACACTTTTGTATTTGTATGTAATGGAAGTATTTAAACGTATAAACCTAAACAATCTTAGGAACGTTGAATTTCCTAATGTAAACGCGTCGCTGTGACGTTGTGATGTCATAACGTGGACACACAGCCGGTCGGTGTCCCGGTCCCCACCCTGAAGGTCGCTGGTGCTCGGGGAACTGGGGACGGGCATCATCAAACCAGTGTGGAACAATATGGTGGGCACTGGGACTGACCCCCAATACTGGGCCACCCTGGTTTGGTTTGGTTTGTGCTAAAGTCCAGAACTGTTCCTCAAAGCTCAAAGCACACCCCAGTGCCTGTTCCTAAAGGACCCAGTGTTTAGGACCTTCATGAGACCTGCGTTATGACCTGGTCAGGGCACTTCGGTGGCACAGAGAGAGGCGCAAATGGGGTGGAGTTTTCCTTGACACGGATTCACCATCTAAAGGTTCCAAATGTCTGGTCAGCTCCAAAGTAGAAGACGTTTTGAAGGCCTTCTTCAGAACTTCTCCTAAAAATCAGGAGGGTTGCATGAGGAACTGGCATAGAACCGAATACGCGACTGGTCCGCTGTGTCGCCCCCTATTGGGAGCGGTCAAATGAGAACAAAGAGACCCTGCTTGTTTGGAAGGCGTTAGCTTAGCAGCATGTGGCCCATTTCCCCAAACCGAATGACATCATCACAAGTAGGAGGGGTTCGAGTATACAGGAACGAGGTAGAAAGGTCGGTTTGAAAGACATTATTAGAGACCAGAATAACGGCGTCTGGGGGCGACTGGAAAAAATAGTTTTTATTTAAAAAACAAATTAAATTGGTTATTTTGTTTTCATGCACTTTATTATATCGTCTTTATAGTACGGCTGAACTTTATTGTCAAACACCGCGGCTTTATTGTGTTTTATTCTCCAAAAATTACGCCTGTTCCCAAAATACGACTTCATTTCTAACTTTGTTTTTCGAGATCTGATCTTACTCTCGGCGACGTTTTTTTTATTTTTTTAAACGTTCCGACTTTATTCTCGGAACACGAGTTTATTTATTCATCCTTCTCGAAACGCTTGTAATTATTCTTAAAGCAAGACTTTCTTTTCAAAAACACGACTTTATTCTCCAACTTTGTTTACGAAAAACAAAAACTTCATCGTCGAATTCAAAGTTAAAAAACGAAAAGTTGCGGTTTCCCTTAAAACGCCGTTGAAATCCAGACTTTAAAAAAAACAAAAAGGTTTCAGAAAAGAATAATAAATACAGCAGCTCGAACACGAACACTGGCCTAAACAATAAAGATTCAAATACAAACAAATAAAACGAGTATTTTTGGAAATCTTTTGTAAATTTAATTAAATTCCTGAAGTGCCCAGAAACGAAAAAGCATAACCCCTCAGATTTTAATTCTAATTACAGAACTTTAAAAGCTAAGTAATAAACCAGAACACTGTAATGAATGTGGGGGCACCCCTGGTCCATGACACGTGACAATTCAGGTCCGTAATCATGGAGACATTTTCGGGACTTTTATGAACCCACCCCCCTTATTAATACCACAAGTCCAATTTAAAAAGCGTCAGGAACCGGACCTACATCTGGACTTCAAAGGTGCCAGTGGACCGGGCCACTGTGGTCCATATAACAGCTCTGGTTCTGACTCTGGCTTCATATCATAACTAACTACACATTCTGTTTTCTCTCCGAACTTTAAATGGGAAATAATCCAGCACTCCTTATAGAACCCATTCAAAAACACAAACCTGTGTACAATATACAAATGAGGTTCCATTTAGTTGGTGTGTCCCTCAAATCGGGAAGGTTCTGGTCCTACAAAGAACCCTGCAGCAGAAAAGGTTCTAGTAAGAACGTGTTTGTTCTGTGACGCCCCATGAAGAACCGGTTTTGTAAGTTTTCAGATGCTGCTTCGATCCAGAACCTAGAGAACAGAACCACAGAACCCTTTTATTGGGAACTACACGAGTTAGACCCTTAGAAAGATACCCCTCAAGTTTAGCGTCTAACCACAGAACAGGTTCCACATTAGAACTTGTTGAGTTTGGTAGATTCTCAGGGTGTTTACGTTCCTGAGCGTTGAGCGTTACCCGGGTAGATCTGTCAGGAACCTAGAACTAAAGGTGTTCTTTTAGCATGTGTTCATTTTTAGAACTCTGCGGTTACACATTTAGAAACGGGTTCCGTTTAGAACCCCACAGGTTCTGAGAGTCCCAGTTCTACACAGAATTCTGCACAGTCGGATGGTAGAACCAAAAGAAAGTTAAAGAACCTGCTCTGATTTGGAGGAGTGTTTGGGGTGGTTCTCGATACAGAGAACCCAAGATCAGGCAGGACTAGAAGGTTTTAGTTGTAAATCAAAACTATCCAATAGTTCTTCAAATAATCGTTTTGTTTGTTTTGGTACCTGTTTAAATTCCACAGGGATAAAAAAACATCCTTTAAAAATGTTTAACCTAGAACTGAGAACCATCCAATGGAACCTTTTTGTGGAACCCTTTGTAACTGTTATTTCAGCTGTAAGATGAGTTACGCTCTGGTTCCATTATGGTTCCAAAATATGGTTCCGTTTACCACTAGCATTCAGTTTTGTCACTTTGAGGAAGTGACCTAGAACCATCCAGCGATTTTTAAGGAACCACGTCGCGGTTTCGTTTCTACAGATGAATCTACACTCTGGGAATTTGCACCTGCACACTTTCTGAAAACAAGTGGTTCCCTTTAGAACCTGGTTGGAAAAGGTTCTTACCCCAAACGCCTTTTAACTGTGAATGGTCAACAAGAACCATATGCAGTTTGGTAGAACCATTCTGTAGATGTTCATAGATTTCAGATCGGCGTGTCAAGTATACGCTTTCTACCTAGAACCGAAAACCATCCAGTTTTTTATTCTGGATCCCTTTGTAACTGTGAAGGCCATAAGAAAAGTTACTGGATTCTGTTTGTCACACTGAGGGGGTGATCTAGAACTGAGAACCATCCAATAGTTCCTTTAAGGAACCATTGCTGTTTCTTTTTTTAGAGATAACCCTGCGCTCTAAGTTACACTCCCAGAACAAAACGGTTCCATTAAGAAACCGAAACGTTCTCTGGCTGGAAAAGGTTCCTGCTAGAACTCCTCTTCATTGAGTAAAAGTATTCAACCCAGAAACAAGAACCATCCAGTACTCTTTTTTTGTAACTGTTAATTCGGCACCATAAGAAGAGATACAGCGTTAAAAAAATACGGTTCCGCTTTACAAACTGAGTTCTCTGTTCTTTCGCTCTGAGGGACTGATCTAGAACTGAGAACCCTCCAATAGTTCTGTAACCAATCTTTTATTTCTCTAATATCATTGTTTGTTTTGGTAGCGCTAACTCTCTGTTACACTCTAGGATTTACGTGGAACTGCCTGAATTACACGGTCAGAACAAAAAACGGTTCCATTTAGAACCTGAACTGTTCTCCGGTACTTTTTGGCCGGACCCTTTTTGTACCGGCTGATTCAACACCATAAGAAGAGTTACTGTTCACACGATTACCAAAAACCATACGTTCCTGTTTACTACCTACATCCTAGGTGTGATCTAGAACCTGGAACCATCCGGTGGAACCTTTTAGGAACCTTTTTAGCCTTAAGAGAAAAGGGTTCCTCCCGAACGCTTCTCTAGTTCGTTCTGTCTGGACGCCGATAGCTCAAAACTTTCTCCTTTAGGCCAGAACCTGTTTTAAGAAGAACCTTGTGAGGAACCGTCTTCATCCCACAGTGTTTAGCGGAACCTGGAACCATCAGGTCGTTCTTTAAGGAACCGTTTCTCCCTGTGCTGGCTGCTTGATCTTTCGGTGAAGGTTCGAATTGTTCCGAGAGGAACCCTGTGGGGTTTGGGGGAACCGTTCCGGGTTCTGTGTGTGTGTGTGTGTGTGTGTGTGTGTGTGTGTGTGTGATGGTACTGCGGCGTTTGTTGCGTTGTGTCACCTGTTAAAGAGTTAATGCAACACTAAATGTGGCCCGTGCATCATGCGCGCGCATTGTGTTGCGTGATGTCTCGCGTACCTGACGCCCGTGGTTGGTGTGCGGCTCGTGCTCGGCGCGCGGGTTCGCGTCCCCGTCACGGTGCCATTCCGCCTGTTGTTTGTGTTGTTGTTGTTGTTGTTGTTGTTGTTGTTGTTGTTGTTGTGTGACGCAGGGCAGGCTGCTCCTCACGAGCCGCTGCTGCTGCACCTGTAGCCGCGCGCCAGCCTCGGTGTCGGTCTCGGTCTCGGTCTCGGGGGCGCGCAGCTCCTGATGCCGCGTTGATGAAGATGACGATGACGGAGGCGCCCGTGCCGGCGGGTTCTGCGCGAGCAGGGCGCTGAAAGGGTTGTCGCTCGCGTGCCGCCGCTGCCGCCTCTCCTCCGGTCCTGACCCGCCTTCTTTTCCGCAGCTGCACGACGGGCGCTCGCGCTCGGGCTGGCAGCAATGCGCAGCTCCGCTCCACCGACTCCCTCGATACGGCTCCTCCGCCAATCGCGAGCCGCACCGGGCGGGGTCTCCGTAAACCGGTCCGTGCTGGAAGGCTCCTCCGTGCGGCTTACGGTGCCCCGGTTGCGGCGGAGGAGGCAGGGTATAAACCGGAGCCGAAGATGAGGATGATGAAGAGGCTGCGCGCGCCTGTTGCGGTTTCTGCTGCTGCTGCTGCTGCTGTCGGACAGCGTGCGAGTCCCGATGCCGCATCACCGCCTCCTCCTCCACCTCCTCCTCCTCCTCCTCCTCCTCCTCCTCCTGCTGCTGCTGCTGCTGCTGCTGCCGGTGGCGTGCGGCGGGCGCGCTCCCGCTCCGTGAGACGGACGATACGGAGATGGACCCCCCCCCCGCCGCCACCGTTGAGTCCACGCGGCTCGTCTCATTGGTGGGCTGCACCAGAACCAGCCTCATGGCGCCTTCCCTCCCCTCCCGTGATGCCTCGCGCACCACCTTCAAAAAACCCGGACCAGCCTCACGGGCACGAGCGCCAGGAACGCAGCTCGCGGACACATGGCGCTGTCCAGGAATGTCTCACCGACTGAGCTCGGGGTCCTGTGGGGGGGGGGGGGGGGGGGGGGGGGGGGGGGGGGGGGGGGGGGGGGGGGGGGGGGGGGGGGGGGGGGGGGGG
>JAUZSU010125715.1:0-17490 GCA_034780255.1 Parotocinclus maculicauda | reverse complement strand
ATGTTACTGATGTCTTAAAGCACTTTTGTAAGTCGCTCTGGATAAGGACGTCTGCTAAATACTGTAAATGTAAATGTTAAGATGTAACATATTGTCGACCCAACTGTTAAGGACCTTGCTCAGAGACCCAACTGTGGCAGAGGTGGGGTTTGAACCCTGGATCCTGGTTTCTTAACCACTAGGTCACCACAGTCCCACAAAAGTAGCAGGACAGTCTATGCTACTGCCAGCGTATGCTTCATATCATAGAAGACTAAGCTCACACCAAGTGTGTGTAGTAGTCTACGAGGTCACAAAAGAACCCAGGGTAACTTTCAGCCACGAAAGGCCTCACATTGGTTAATGTTAATAAGTCTAATATCAGGAGAACAATGAACAACAATAGTGCTCTAAGGCAGGGTTGCAAAGAGAAATTCACTGTTTGCCAAAAAGAACACCAAATTGGATTTTTTTCTTTAAATAAAAGTAATGCATCCTGGGAACTGGTGTGCACAACAGATGTACACATGACATGATGCTTTTTTAGGTTACATTTCTGCAGACATATAGAAGATTTCATAAACTGTCATGTTCCACTTTATTACTTTGTTCCTGCCCAAATGAAGTACCATATGACTAATTTCTTTCTTATATACATGGTCACACCTTAATAACAGCACCATTCCTGTCGGGTTAGGATTTCAGCAAACTCTTTTAATAACTGTGCATGCAATTCAGTTTGAATGTTTGGGTGAATTCATCTTGCTGTTCCAGATAGCCTCACAAATGTCAAAAGGGACTGAGGTCTGACCACTCAAAGTATGACTGACGTGTCCATTTGTCATGCTAAACGTTGTAAAATCCCCTAAGGCATCCTCTTTCCTACTATTATTACACAACACTAACTTTGTTGAAATTACTTTTCACATATTCTGTACACACCTCAGAATCTGGCCAAAAGCAAAGGATCTTGGACACACACCTGTCATGGAAAAAGAAACTGATGTTGGTGTATGTGACCATCAAGAGGAAATTAAAATCACAGAGATCTCCGTGATATAGCTGTAGATTATCCAAGACAAATTTGAGATTTAATTGAAAGATCAATGAGACATTTATAAAAGTGTTCTTTTGCCCACGTTTAATCCAGTAATCTCATATGCCTTTGACTGAGTTTTAGTAGACCACTTGCAATGTGTTGAGATCTGCTAATATCATGATTCTTTTATTTATCTGATGCAGAAGAATCCAAGCTCTAAATATTTACTTTTTAATGATTTTTTTAAAGCAAACCAACTTTTAGTTTTGTTTATTGTGAAATAATTTTATTATTATTTGAATCTGTGGGTTGGAGGTTAGAGCACCAGTCCATTACAGGGCTGTGTGAGGGCCACTGCTGATCATCTCTCCCTCAGTCACAGCCTGTCGTAATTGCATGGAAACACCCAACCTGGTTGGAAGGCATCCTTCTTCTCTGTTTGGATTTCTTCTAAGGAATTTTAGGAGAGGCATCTGAAACAGAGTCGATATGCAAATTACACATACAAGTGAATCACCATTAAGTCTCTTAAGGTATAAAAGCATCTGTTGCACAATAAAATGTACACTAACAAATTTGCTATTACTCCAGGTTAATTATATGCACTATGTGGACAAAATATTGTGGACAATCTCCTACAACTTGATATATGCTGCTAAGAGATTTGTAATATAAAGCATACAGTCATAGACTCTCATATATAAACAGTGACACTAGAATGGGTGGTTCTGAACACCTTGGTGACTTTCAATATGACATGTTCATAGGTTTCCACCCTGCCACATGTCATTTAATCAACTGTACAGCCATTTATAAAAATTATTTTACCAAATTTCATGAAGAACTCACAGAGCTCTTTACCATCAGCTCTTCACCCAAGTCAAAAAAATACTTAGTATGAATAGTACACCAGTAGTTTTTCACCTCTATGTTGAATGCACTGATCAATCATTCATAGTCTGGACTACCAGATATAAGGTAAAGCCTTGTATTCCAGGTAAAATTAACACTGACATTTAACAAATCAACAAAATGAACAAAAAATAGCATGTCCTGAAGCTGCTGATGAGACTTCACAAGGCAAACCTTGAAATCATGGATTTCTTGCATGAGCTGATCTCTTCAGGTCATACTTCAACGTCACTGTTGGTTTTCTGTTCTGGATATCTGTCTATTTTTCATTTCATTCACTTGGTGATTTATTAATGTGTGCTGGGTTATTGTCATGTTGCATCATCCACATTCTGTTAAGATTCAGGAGATGGACTGCTATTCTGACATTCTCCTGTAACTTTTGTTAAAATTATTTTTAATTCATTGTTCCCTCCACGATGGCAAGCTGCAAAACAGCACCAAACCCTGACGCCCCCTTTCTTTTATAACAGTGTTATAATGCTGGTGTGTTCTCTACAAGTCATCCACTATTAAACAAAAGATGTGTCTTATTTCATATAGTTTGTGTTACTATATATTGACACTTTGTAGGTTTTTCACATAGGTTTTTCATTTTGTAAGGTCCTGAGTTTTAGTTGAGAAAGATCCTATGATTTGCTTTTTCAAATATGACATGGGGACTCCATGACACATCCACAATCCACACCTCCTATTTCATATGTTTAGTCAGAACACCTGAAGTCATTTGATCTGAGATTCACATATTCTTCCAGTCGGACTTCTGAATGATCAAAAAATAATGCTTGTTAACAGTTAATAGTAGTTCATAGACTGTGGTAGCCTAGTGGTTAAGGAACTGGACTCTGGACCAGAAGGTCCAGGGTTCAAATCCCACTGCCGCCATAGTTGGGTCCTTGAGCTAGACCCTTTACCTATAATTGCTTGGATTGTAAGACTGTATCAGTTGTAAGTCGCTCTGGATAAGAGAGTATGCTGTAAATGTAAATGTAATAGAATGTTCAACGAACACATTAAAAGTTTAGTAATTTGTGTGTTACAACTGTCAACATAATTTGATGTCCTATTATTATTACTCATATGATTATTACACATCCTATGTTTCTCATTTGGGGAAATAGTTACAGATACTGATTATTCAGATAATGGAAGCCTGTATCCCATTCTTTTCTATAGGGGAAATCCCTAACTGGTTCTTATATATCTAAAATGCCCACCAAATAATCAAATAATTCAGAATATGTGCCATTAACTTCATCATTAAGTGATATCTCAGCAGCGAGGGTAGAGGCTAAAAGCATGACAAAGAAAGGACAGTAGTATGATAAGTACTTGTCAAATGGTTTCATCTTTACCTGGGATCCATCATGCCCACTCCCTATTCCTCTGTCCCTTCAGATCTAAGCTTTCACTCTGTCACTCCTTGTGCAGTGAACATTCAAATCGTACTGATCTCTCAGAAAAATTCTCAGCAGAACAGCTAGTTGCTGTATTCCATCTGACTGAGATCAGGGAATATGATACATTAAAAATACAATTTTAAGAGCAACTCTGCTACCGTATCCACAACATACATACAACATTGTCTGAACTAAAGAAAAAATGCAAACCCCAACAATATCAATATTGATCAATATTTGGTACTAAAGCAGTATCAATGAAAGGCTGAGTCTTTAAGGAGCAAAGATCATCTGATGACTTTTAGTTTGTCAGCAAATGCATGGGAAAATTATTGACATGTTTAAAAAACAATGTTGCTCAAATAAAGGGGTTTGCATATTTCTCCCTTAATAACATCATCGGTACATAACATCATTAATTGATTTAAAGGGCATGGGGACAAGCCTACACTGAAGACCCATGAGCTCATATCCCTGTAGTATTAATCGCCATTTATCAATAGCTGATGTAACTTCATGGGCAAGGGATTACTTTGCCAAACCTTTGTCAAACACTACAACATGGAATTAAATCCACAAATGCCAATTTAGACTGTGGAAAGAAGAAGATTTATCTGAGCTTGGATGCATCTAGGATCGACCATCACACAGTGGAAACCTGTATTGTGGTCAGATTAATGAGTATTCCAGATCTTTTTTTGAAAGAAATGGACACCATGAACCAAAAATGAAAAGGACCATCCATACTGTCATCAACAATCTGCCCAAAATCCTGGATATGAATTGGCAAACATAATATACACTTCTGTGATGGCAGCCTTAATGCAGAAAAGTCAATCCATTAAATTACGCATGGAGAAACATCTGTTTGGAGCATATGAAGCACTTCTGTTGGTCACTCTGAATAAGACTGTCTGCTAAATGTTGTAAATGTAGGGGCAATTTAAAGGAGTGGTCAATTTACCATCTGGCATGTCTTGGGGCAGGGGATGATTATTTCATCATTTTTGGCACCTATCAGTTTTAGCAACTATTTTATTATTGCACATCAGTTATGGAGTCAATCAGCTATTGCTCTTGCATTGTGCTCATTTGTTATATATGCATAATGAAATGCATATGGAACTTATTCTTCTCTGATGTTTACTTTAAATGGCTAAAGGTTGGCAGACATTAGAAATAACATTTAAAAAATCTTTCTCATCTCATGTTTCTGAAAAGGTTTTCCACTAGATTTTTCCTTCACTGTGAGGTAGGATTCTAATGTTAGATGATAAACCTTGACACACTGTGTTCCAGTTAATATTAAAAATGTCTAATGGTGCCAACTCCATCAAAGTTGGCAAACCATTTCTTTGTTAACTTGGTTTAAGGAGAGAAGGGCAGGTTTATGTTGATATGAGTCTTGAGCAAGGCTTATAACCCACAACTGATTGGACTCATATATCAGTTGTTAATTGCTCTGAAAAAGGGCATCTGCTAAATGGCGTTAATTTAAATGTTTATTACAACTCAATGTACTACCACTGTCGGTCAATGCATGTTTGAATCCTTCATACTATGAACCTGTTGACAACAGCATGGCTGAAACAACAGAGATCAACAATTTAGAAGGAATGCCTGCAATGGTTTGTCCATATTTTAACAGTGTCCTTATAAGACAGGTAGTGTGTGCTTAACACAGTGGTATTATTTACATAACAGTCAAGGTTTCATTGTTGTAATTGTGGTGTTGATATTGTGGTAGCTAAATAGCCCTTAAGAATCCTCCCTTTCCCACTCCATATGGTCCAGCTACCGCTCTGAGAGCACTTCATGGTTATAGTTTCTCATTTAAGGGCTAAACGGTATAATATTAATTGACATCCATAGCACTAAAGTCTAAAAATGGTTCAAATTCAGATTTTCAGATATCCAGATGCGTGCAGCACATCCTGTTGAGATTATTATCCCTGCTTTCAGGCAATAATAAATGCACAGCTGACACTTTTTTGTGGACTTGCTTATCAAATACACAGAAACTTTCAGAAAATCTCCAGACAAAAACATTGCCAAAATGGCATCTGGAAGGCTCCCAGCTCTCTTGTAAACATGCATGCAATTAGCAGTATCCTCTATTGCTGTTTAAATTCACCATCACTGGAATGTAGGTAAACTATTTTTAAGATTCTAGAATACAAATTAAAATCACACTTTTTAATTCTGCAGTATTTTGACCACAGTATGTTGCAGTTCAAGAGCATTCCCAATTGTCCCAAATGAATTCAACCAAATTATGTTTTCATCCAGTGTTTATTAGATATGTTATGATAAAATAATTAATTAGACTAATTCAAATTTTCTATAGGGCCCAGTAGTGTTTTGGATTGTTTTGGAACCTATTAAATAAATGTGTTATTAAAATGGCAGAAATGTGTAATATTTCAGTTAGTTTTTTCAGAGGTTAAGTTTTTATTCTTTTTTTAATTCTTTTTTAAACCCTAAATCAGAAAAATGTTAGGATTTTATGGAAAATGTTTATAAAAACCACACAATGTTACATTTACTTGTAACTTTTATTTCATTGCAGATGGTATGAACTGATATTTCAAGTTTTGTCTGGTCGACTTCATTTCATTTGTTAATAAACATGCATTCATAAAATGAAGTTGACCAGACAAAACATCAAACATCTCTCGTTCATACTGTCAGCAATGAAAAGTTGAAGTAAATGTAAGAAACATGTGTGTGTTCTTTATATACATTTTCCATACTGTCTCAACTTTTTCTGATTCAGGGTTGTATTTATTATTATCCAGATGTGAGTTAAACGGTAGAAATTTAAAGTTTTGTTTTAGGGCCCAACAGTCGAGAATGACTGCCTAGGTCAGAACTTTAACTCCCATCAGTAGTCCACCACTTGTTACAATTACTACAGTCTAAACAGATAACAGTCTTGCTTAAGGGTCCAACAGGGGAAGCTCAGTAGTGCTAGGACTTGAAGCCTCGATCTACTAGCCAATAGTCTAATAATTAACTGGGGATAGGGTGTCAGTGCCAAGAACTATGCATAAGTCCACAAGTCTACTATGCATTGGTTAAACATGGCTAAGGGGATTCATTTGATGGTTTAGGCATTAAGACACATTGCGTAAATATTTTCGACATTACAAAAAGCTTTCAGGCTGTGTAATACCATTCCCAAATGCCCATATATTTTGGTAGCACTTGAATATCTGGTGACGAATCTTCCTAACCAGATTGAGATGTTCTCAGAAAAGGTTTCAGGGTAAAATCATCAGAAAAGTGCAGCTCCCCACAGCACTTTTCTTGATTAGCTGAATGACACCTTTTGAATAAGTGCACAACCTGTGTACAGTCTCCCTCTTCCTTCCCACACACACAGATGACCAGACTGCTGCCTTCTGGCGGCAATCAATGTAATGTATGCAAGTTAGTGTGTTAACATGACGGCCCCACTGCTAATCAAAGACACCCACTCAGATGATTGGTGTAGCCCTTTTAAAGACTTTAAACCATACACCTACAATGAGGGAAGATCTAAAGCCTTGTCATGCTTGTTTCACCATGTCAGCTAAACTCTGAACTGTAATATTGCAGCACAGATCCATCTTCTGTGCTCTCAGGCTCTTTTCCAATGTGAAATTTCCTAATGTGGAGCTCTGTGTAAACAAGTGGAAACTATGCCTGCACTTTGTTCTGGAGGCAGCCGAAACTTTAGAAAATGCCTGTCTCATTTACCAGCATTTGAGCTGGACAGGGCAGGCATTGCACCAGCATTATTGCAATTAACAAAAAACTGGAACTATGCAACATATTGTTAAACTAAATGAATATGCTGGATTTATATATATATATATATATTTGTGTGTGTGTGTGTGTGTGTGTGTGTGTGTGTGTGTGTGTGTGTGTGTGTGTGTAAATTGGAATTACTATATGCGTAACTAGCTAAAGTAAAATAAAAGCAGTAAAATAAAAAACCTTAATTCTGTTTTGTTTTCATTTCTTAGCCCAACATTTACTTTGCTTGGATTATAATAAACCTTCGTGTGGATAATTGCAGCTGGGAGGAAGCATGTGTGGGGAAATTTTATTAAACCTTCCTACACTAAGTCCATGGAGGTGAAACAGTGGGATAAAACTGTTCAGTATATATGTAAGTATATATAATATTTAAGCTCATAGCTGACAAGTGGCACACGGTGTTGTCTTCTGCTTCTGTAGCCCATCTGCTTATAGGTTTAGTGTGTTGTGTGTTCAGATTTGCAGTACTTGGTTGTAACAAGTGGATATTTGAGTTACTGTTTCCCTTCAGTCAGGTTAAACCATGTTGGACATTATTTGACTTAATCTAATATTGCATCTATTGTAATATCATGACCTGCTTGTTGACTCACTGGCAAACAGTTTAAAGAATATCGTTCTTCATATAATTCTACTGCTACCTACACGTTTTACTTTCCTCCCACCTTTGATCAACTGATGAAATTTAGTAATGGTGTAGTACTCAAGTCCAGTCTAGACCATAAACAAGCTGTCTCAGTTTTGCCTCGGTTCGGTCATTTGCGCTGTCTCATCTTGGTCTTGTGGAAAAAGTGGACTCGGAAACGGTTGCTGAGATCAGCTGAGCCCAATGCGTGTGTCTAAGGTATCCTTGTTAAATATCAACAATCTATTCAAACAGAATTAATCAGTCTTTTCTCTACATTCCTAAATGAAATCTACACTTATTGGTCAACACGGTAAAACAAGTTGGTACTCTTCTCGCTCAGCATTCACTCAATGAACAGGCTTTGTTTTGAATCTATGACTTCAAGTAAAAAGTTTTGGTCCGTTTTTGTCCACAAAATCTGGAGTTATTATTATTATGTTTACACATTTAAAAATAAAAAATAATATGGATGGAAGAATGTTGTTGATATGTTTAGTTGACTTTATGTAGTGATTTATAGTGATTAAGTTTGACAGAAGAAGGGACTCAGAATCACCTGCTTTGATAAGATATACTGCCTTAGTAAAACTAAAACTATAAAATAATAATAATAAATAATAATTTAGGTTATATATGATTATTGTCATATTACAAAATATATTATGGAATATAATATTATTTATGAATAAATACAATTATATTATAGTATACAATGTATACAAGGTTAATTACAAACTAATTCAATGTTTTCCATTTTCTTATTTTTATTCTTGTATGATAAAAGTCTTAATATGGTCTTGATCTCGTTTCAGTCTTGGCCACTGCCTGTCTTGGGTGTCCCGGACTTGACTGATAAAAGTCAGACTGGTCTGGAGCAAAAAAAGAGAAAGAGAGAAAACAAGAAACTGAAAACTTGAAAACAAAAAGTTTGACGATATAATTGGTCAAAATAAAGGTGTATCAATGGAACTTGTTGGTCAAATGTAGCTAGTTACGTTAAAAGTTGACAGAAACTAATATTCATTTAGGTTTGGGAGAATGTAAAAAATCTCAACCTCATAGGTTTGTTGATTTGTTTTCCTTTTCCAGAGGAGAAAGCTTTAAGAACTAGTTTCCACAATTTCTTCCTCTTTACCATATAGGTGTATGTTCTCAAGGTCTCAAATAATGCATGGAAATAATGCCTGTTCAATGTACTGATCCAGCTCTGAGTGACCAACAAAGCCTGATCTTCATGTTGCAAGACATATTTGGGATTTGAACCCAAGCCCACAGGAGCGTCTTCACCCAGAATAACAGGGGTTGATATTACACTGAACAGTTCTACAAAACCATAAATTGATTGTATTAAATTCTCTATAGTCACGTCTATAGTTTTAGATGTCTAATAATAATTGTTTTATGGAAATTAATTTGAGCAATTCCCAGAGGCTGTGGCCAATTACTGCTGTGTTGCTCAGTGTTTTCCTGTAGAGATTTAGTTTTTAAATTGACTATAAAGCCATGCTTTTTCCTGCTTGTTTTGCTGTGTTGTGGGACACATAGTGCACTGGTTATCAGTGTTTCCAGAAAGGACACATTATCAAACCAAAAAGTAATCTCTTCAATCTTCACCGCAACTCAGCAAAAAAAAAAAAAATGAAGGCTGTCCCCGCAGTTTCTCAATTCAGGTGGGTACTTCTCAGAACCACAGAGCAATAAACCTTTCTCATGACACTAGATCAGGTTCAATAGAGATATTCTTCTGTTGCTCCAGAGTTTCAGTATGAGTGAGTGTGAGTGTGCATGTGCCCTGAGATGTACTGGCACGTCCAGTGTTGCACTTTGACAGGGGTAAATTGAATGAATGATTGGGAAAAAATATTTTTAAAACCATATTCTCTTTAAGTTTGTCTTGAATCAGGGTTAGGACCACACAGCTTCTGGGACCAGGTTTCAATCCTTGCTTCTTGTTCCTGGTTTTTCCAGGGCACCTACTTTCCTCTCACTTCCCAAAAGCATCTGACACTAAATTGCCCCTAGCTTTAAGTGAGCCCTAACAAGGGTGTCTGTTCAATCCAGGCTCGAGAATCCATGAATACCCACTCACATATATCTGCTTTTTAAAAATTAATCAATTTATATAGAGAGATTAGTTCCTCCCTTTACTGCCAATTTGACAGTTTTCCTCCCTCCAATGACCCGCCTCACACACCTTGAGGAGTTGTAGGCCGACGAGGGCATCTCTACGATTCACGGCTTCCGACCTTATTCCTGTTGTCAGGCATCTCCACACAGAGGAACATACTACACTTGTCGTGTCCATCATCTGTCTTTTCCAGCTCCTCCTTTCAACTCCAATGGGAATGTTGTTGAGGCAGCAAAGAGATCATTCTGTTCCGGAGTTCCCATCTTCTGACATAGCTGGTTGTGCCAGGCCATTAATACCAGCAAGCATAAATCACAGCGTTTGTGAGTTAACAAAATATACAAGAGAGACAGAAATAATGGTTAAAAAAAGAAACATCTCATTTATAGACTACCTTACAATTACCTTGCTCTGTTGATCCACAGCTGGTCTTATGATCTAGATTGGTAGATAAATCACTCTGCAATTTGAGATACACATAATTTGTGCGGAGCTGGTGTTGACCGCCTGTTTTGCTTTAGTTGATTGGAGAGATGAATTGCACTTGGGCAGGATTAGACCTTAATAAATTGAAAGGGATTCCAGCTGTGTGCTAGCGCGCGCCCGCACGGACGCACGCACACACACACACACACACACACACACAAACACGCACGCACACACACGTACTGGTCATTAACTGATGAGCTGGATCAGTTGTATTACGCGAACGTCTCCAGACCGTTTTTCGTGTCTGACTAGAGCTGCTTTCTCCTGCAGGGGTTTGGAACTAAAGCTCATCTCCATCCGTCCACAGGGGCGGGTACACCGCGGGGACACAGCGGGAAAGAGCCAATCAGGAGGCTGCCGCCGCGCGTCAAATTCCCCTCGCGCTTTTGAGCTCTCGCTCTCCCGTGGTATAGCGGATTGCTGACCTGAGAGGGAACGCTGGAATAACCGAAACCCGCCTGCGAGTCACACTCTGTCCCACCGCGCACGAGTTTTACGCACGGGACCTATTTACGTTTCTTTAACGCACACACAGTCGGTTTGTGATTTTAGGAGCGTTATGTCGTCATTATAATATATTCCTTTTCAGTATAAGGTTTACTGGGGGATTTAAGGTCTTTTTTTTAACGTACGTTTTTTTACGAAACGCGCGCTCCAGTCTGGCGTTACTAATGTAAATTCAACATTTCAGACCGACATTTAAACGGGTTGAAATGTTGTAAACCGCTCGCCCACTTGTCTGTAGTAAATAGTATAATAAGAACTTTGACTTTATTGAAACGGTTTCATTGTCTGTTGATAGTGGTGTAAGACGCGTTGAAGAAACCGAATGGTTTACCTAATGTGTTTTTAAACGCTTCTTCTCGGTGACGTGACGGTAAACCGATGAGGTTTTGGAAGTTTGACGCTTGTTTGTTGATCAGACTGAAGGATTAAGGGGTATAGGATTGCGCCGGTTGGATGGACTCTCTATATGTAGTGTGCAGCTGTGTGTCCGCGTGAAGACTCGGTCGGTAACGGCGGGACAGAGGCAGCGCGCATTGTAAAATCTCCAGCGTCTATAGGCAGGTAGGCGAGTGCCGTCCGGCGTGTCTCAAGCTACGGATATAACGGTTTCTCGAAGCGCCAGGGAAATGATCCGTGTAGGACTCCTGCTGAACCTGCTCTACATTACGGGTAAGATCCCCCACCTTTCAACTCCTGTCACTCGATAACACTGTAAACAAGTCTAGGCATTTATTTATTACTTTTCCATTTTAGAATCCACTCTTTTCCGTGCGTTACATTTGCGTAAAATCCGTAGAATTGCGCGCACGCTGGTTTTCGTTGATACGGTCCTGTATTGCATTTTATCCAATTAATCATTTGAGTATTTGCTTCTTATTTTTAGATCACATCTTAGAAAAAGTTCAGTCTTCAACTTAGTGGAAACTCGTAATGTTTTTTAAAGAATAAAATAATTTTAATTTAGGCGTTACGAATTGAATTTTAGGGACCCTTTTTGGAAACCTCACATACCATTTTGTTGTATGATAATAATGCTGCTTTTGTGTTTTTTGTATGTAAGTCATTTTTAGAATTATGAAAAAACTGCTGCTTAAGTCCTCCTGCTCTTTAGCTACTCTCTGGTAAAAAAAAAAAAACCCCACACTTTTCAGAATCTGTTTTGACCACTTTTCGAAGTGCTGTAATGCTTGAGTTCTTTAAACAACAAAATTGCCTGCCTTATATCCAAGAAGAGAATCAGCAACAAACATTTAAAATTATTTACCATTTAAAAACAATACAAGTTAATATGCATAGCATGTTGTCTTATTTTAGAATTTCATGAATACTGTACACATCACTTCAAAGCGTTTGTTCAGCGAGCCACCTGCCAATGCAAGCTGTATTTTAGTGTGGATGATTTTTTGTTTTTGTGATATTAAACAAGTACAATTTATGCGTGCTTGCACACAAGGCTTCTAATTAAGAGCCTCATGATCTAAGAATAAATATCCACCCTTGTATGTTTCAGTTTTACACCATTTACAAGTGAATGTTTTCCCCCCACTATACTTCTAAGACAACTATCAGAAGGGTTTCAGTAAGTACACATCATACAACAAGGTGGAAAATGCACTGTTTGCAGCTCATTAAACCAAGCTATAAAGGACATAAAAAGCTAAGCGGATGGACCTGAATGGATTTTGAAGTGCAGGAATTGTGTATCTGTATTGTGTGTCTGTTGTTATTTCTCTAAAATTAGATGTCTTTATGTGTTATTTTTGGACACTGGAAGTGTAACATGTTCTTGTATACAGAACTATGAGAACTAACTGGACATTGTTTGTTTAAAGTTGGACTTATAGATTACTCTTTCTTTAGCAAAAACACTGGATGTAAATTCGAATTGCGTTTAGTAGCAATTTAAAGTTTTACACACCAGCAGGCGTTTTATTATCCATTAGTCTGTTGTTCTCATAATTTGGCGCTTCACTGATTATATTAGATAAGCACATGATACTCTGTCATCATTTAGGGGAAGTGTCCTATTATATTGCTTCATAGCCGTACTTTTTGAGTACTACTGGAGCCAAATTCAACAGAGAAACTTAAAATCACGCACAGCAGTACTGTCTCAGTAGGCTTTACCTCTGTTTGAAGGCTTGGCTTCTCAGTAGACCATATTGGCACTCTGTCCATTTGTTGTGTTACGAATTGTGTTTACATTGAGGTTGTGAGTCGGTTCCTGTCACCGTGTTTCTTATTTGTTTAATTTCATCGTTAAGTCCTAGTAGACTGACATGATTTATGGAACAAGCTAAGGCATTTGTAGAAATATGATTCGCCCAGACGTATAACAGATATTATAGGACACCTCTGTCACTTACAATATACTCCTAGTTACTTACCTTCTCATTTTCATTTAGAAAATTCCAGTATACTTGTTTGAAATCATATTGTGTTTTCATCTTTGACATTTGGCAAACCAGAATCACAGAAGCAGCTCTTTACTAGCCCACCAAAGTGGTGAGCTGGGTTTGAGTCCCTTCCAAGCTGGTCAGGTGTCACAAAGGTCTCGATTGATAGTGTCTAAAGGAGGGATGGACAGATGTGAAGATCATTCTTCCAGTCCTGCAGCATTGCAGCCCCTGCGTTTACTTTGAAGCCAAATGTTCACATACAGTACTGGGAAAAAGTCTTAGACCACAATATATTACATATGCAATTGTTTTAGCGAAGGTTTAACAGCCATGCATAATTATTTCACAGTCTGTTTGTTAGAATCCAACAAGAAAGTACAGGACACCTGTATGGGGTATTCAAAAGCTGAAATTATATCGGCTACAGCAACTGGTATTAAGTGTGACCTCGCCTTATACTTGAACGATAGCAGCTTTTTGGAAAGGCAGTAGCCAAGAACTGTTTTTGTAAAGGGAACTAGTTGAAATGTCAAAGATGTACTAGCTCACAAAGATTGGAATGAAGATCAGTGGACTAGAGTATCATGTAGTGACAAATCCAAGTTTCCAATTTCTGGGTCCAGTTGTCAACAATATGTGATATACAGTGGAAAAAATAAGTATTTATTTAATAAGGTTTTCCCACCTACAAAGAATGGAGATGTCTGTAAATTGTATCATAAATACACTTTAACTGTTAGAGACAGAATCTAGAAAAAATCCAAAAAATCACATTGTATGATTTTTAAATAATACATTTGCATTTTATTGCATGAAATTAGTATTTTATCACCTACCAACCAGCAAGAATTCTGGCTCTAATAGACCTGTCAGTTTTTTTCTTTAGGAAGCCTCCTATTCTGCACTCATTACCTGTATTAATTGCATCTGTTTGAACTGGTTACCTGTATAAAATACACCTGTCCACTCAATCAGTCAATCATTTTCCAATCTTTCCATCATGCCATAGACCAAAAAGCTGTCTAAGGACACTAGTGACAAAATTGTAGACCTGCACAAGGCTGGGATGGGCTACAGGACAATAATCAACAGCTTTGTGAGAAGTGTTGGTGCAATTATTAGAAAATGGAAGAAACACAAGTTGACTGTCAATCTTCCTCCATCTGGGGCACCATGCAAGAGCTCACCTTGTGGGGTAAGGATGATTTTGAGCACGGTCAGGAATCAGCCCAGGACTACACTGGAGAACCTGGTCAATGATCTAAAGAGAGCTGGGACCGCAGTCTCAAAGATGACCATTAATAACACAATACGACGTCATGGATTAAAATCCTTCAGGGCATGCAAGTTCTCCCTTCTCACACCAGCAAATGTTCAGGTCCATTTGAAGTTGACCAATGACCATCTGGATGATCGAGAGGATCCATAGGTGGGTGGGAAAATTAGCAAAATGTGTATCAAATGCCTTTTATCTCCTTTATCTGTATAATCATTATAACATTCCTAAAACAACAAATCTAGTGATGGCCTAAGTCTTTTGGACAGTACTGTAGTTTGTTGATGTGTGACTGGTGGGTGCTTTGTAGAGGAGAGTACATCATGCAATCATTTATAAAACTTGGATTTTTATTTTTAAGGATTAAATGCACACCAATCAGACACACTACTAAACCTTCTGACCAGTAGTGTGTAGTATTGTTTATTTTGTATGCCTCATTCTACCAAGGCTCTGACTAGTCAATATATGGACTCTGAGGACATCTGAAAGTGTCCTGTGGTATCTGGCACAAGTAGTTAGCAGCAGAGCCTTTAAACTGCAAAGTGGACCCTTCATGGATCTGACTTGTTTGTCTAGCACATTCCACAGGTGCTTGATTGGATTGAGATTTTAAAAATTTGGAGGCCATGTCAACACCTTGATCTCTTTGTCATGTTTTTCAAACCATTCCATAATAGTTCTTGTTGTGGGTGCACAGGGTGCATTATTGCGCTGAAAGAGGCCATTGCCTTTAAGGAATACCATTTCTATGAAAGGATGTAATCAAGCTGTAGCAATGTTTAAGTGGGTGGTAAGTGCTGAAGTAGCCAAAATATTGCGTAGTATTGAGCATCACACCGTCAATGTTATTCACTTTAACCAACAGTGGTTTTAATGTTATGACTAATCATTAAAAAAAAAAAAAAAAAAAAAATATTTTATAGATATATATATGTATATACATTTTTTTATTATTTTTATTTTACAATTTCAGTTTTATCAAAGCTGATTTGGTTAAATTGTAAAGAGAAACAGGTTATCAGCTCCTAATGTATAAAATATGTGTGCATGTCAGGCTTTATATTGATCTTAAAATTAATTTAGGAAAATAAGATGGTATTTAATAAGTTGCGAACGTCAACATTTATTCCCAAATTGCAAACAGCCAGAACTAAAGTTGCGAGCAAATGACTACATGTACCACAGTGGTAGACCATTCCCATTAAAAGATGTCAGAGTTTCAAGTAGAAAAGGAGATAATTAAAATGATCTTTCGGTTTTTATGGCCATTTAAGGTAAAGTGTGTGTGTAGGGGGTTTATATAGGGCAGGAAGAGCTGACATATACACCTTGTGGGACATTTTGCTGTTCCCCACAAGAAAAATCGCTTTATTACAAAAAAACAACTTTCTTTTGAGAAATGAAAAGAGCCAAAAGATTGGCTTACGGCTAAAGAGGTTGAGATTAGGGTTAAGTGCAGCTGTAGATGAAACTCTAAATTAGCTACAGTAATATTATCTGAGTGGAAAGTCCCCATAAAGACAAACTTCTGTGTGCGTGTGTGTGTGTGTGTCTCCGGGCCATTCATCATCCCGAGTGCTGTGTTTTATGTCGTACTCGGGCGCAGCTGAGACACGCTGTAATGTGTGCACTGATCGACAAGAGTTTATTTATGAGCTGTGTTAATGATTGCACATTCACTGTGTCACGGGATGAGATGGGTGTGCTGTGCGGCGATGACACAAACCAGCAGCCTATCTCTCTCTCCTCATCACCCCTCGCCACTGCTGTGAGTGCAAATCCTGATGGCGACAGATAGTCAGTAGGCAAACTTACGAATCAGTCAGATTTTGTTTGAAGTTTGTTTTTCATCATTTAAAGACCGTCTCTTTGAAGTGAGTAAGCTGGTTTTTAATCAGTGTATGAAAGGCGAACCAATAAACGCTATCTCCACGATTTGGGTGTGCAAATGTCAGAAAGTCCCATGCTGACGTCTGTTATCATAGACAGGTGTGTGTGTTTGTGTGTAGGCCTATGTCTCCAGGTGTGAGGGTGTTACTGAAGGTTTGAATTTGTGCAACAGATGCTACCAGATGTGGAAAATATACAAAGCCTAACACTGTACAAACAATTGACACCCTTTGTTGTGCATTAAAGACTAAATAAAGGTTTCCTGGACAGGATGTGGTTCTCATCTTGTCACTATGGTACCATCAGTCTTTATTTGTGATGCCAGCGGAATTGATTACACTTTATTTCTTTGGCTTTAATATCATTATCCTAAAATAAACAACTATAATAATATATTTTATTAGACTGAGTCCAAAGTTTTCATAGTAACTGTGATAATGTTGTTATACTCTTGTGTGTCACACCTTGTTTACTGAGGGTGGTCGACCAGGTGTATGGCTCTAGAGAGCTAAGGGGGCTGGCGAGAAGGTTGGCTACAGAGAGTTAAGAGGGTGGGGCCAGGGAGCTGGTTACAGGGAGCTAAGTTGGATATTGATGAGGATTGCTTTGGCGGTCTGGAGTATTGGTGTATTGCTGCAAAGAGCTGAGAAAATATTAACATTGGCAGACATAAATCTAAGGGCACAAACTTACTAGAAACATCTTTTTACTCTATTTACTCTTACTATTTAGTGCTTCATATCAATGGATTCATATTATGGAGAGGACGTTAAAATACTGGGCTGTGGACCAGAAGGTCCATTGTTCACATCTCACTTCTTAGCTGCCACAGTTGGGTCCTTGAGCAAAGCCTCAATTGCTTGGATTTACCACACTTACCAGACGCTGTAATTCAAAGTGACGTACAAGTTATACAGTCTTAAAAACCAAGCAATTGTGGGTTAAGGGCTTTGCTCAAGGACCCAACAGTGGCACCTTGGAAGACCCTGAACCTTCTGATCCATAGTCCAATATCTTAACCACTAGGCTACCACAG
>JAUZSU010125704.1:0-17494 GCA_034780255.1 Parotocinclus maculicauda | reverse complement strand
GACTCCACACAAAAAGGACCCAGGCCGCTCCACCCTGGGATTGAACCCGGGACCTTCTTGCTGTGAGGCAGCGGTGCTACCCACCAGTTTTGCTTTTGTTCATCTCTCAAATATAATGATAAAGACACAGTCTGAGGTTATTTTGAGGTTATTTTATCCACAAGGCAGAAGCAGACGCTTACCTCCCTAATGAAAGCGTAGCCCCTATAACCATAAATGTCTATATTTGCTAATGAAATGCTGAATATGTGGATATTTAGATGCTCTTAAATGTTAATAGTGCATAATTCTGCATCATTTCCCTAATAGCCTGATAAACACTTGCAGGATTGAACTGCAGCTACCCATAGCACTTTTTGTTTTATTTAGCGGAACCCATCTGCCTGTCACTTAAACACATACTATCATTTGCCCATTTTATATTCGCTTTCATACAGGGCCATTGTCTCGGCCTTTCATCTTCCAATATATTGGACTATTGACCGCTGTTTACTCATCTGTGATTTTTTTTCCCTGCACCTTTCTTTCCCTCATCTCCTCATCCTGTTTGCTGGCTAAAGTGGGAAGGGGGACTGTTAACCTACGCTGACATTGTGTCTTTTCCGCTGAGCAGGCTGCACTGGATTATGTGGCGGATTAATAGGAAGCTTGCAGTGAGATGCTTTTTCTCACAGCTCTATTCGGTCTCTGAAGAGGAACTATAGAGAAAGGAGCCAACAGATTAATACACTTGTCAGTGGTATAATAAAAACCTTTGGTTCCCTGTGTGTGCATTTTGCACAGAGTGTGCTAACAGAGACATCCAGCAAGTGCGCAGCTTTATAGGTAGACCTTGTGGGTATATAATTGCTGACTGTAACTGACCCTTAAATGGTTTTAACCGTATAGCAGACACCCATATCCAACTTACAAATAGTAGCAACTTACAAATTGTACAGTGTACAACCCAAGCAATTGTGGATCAAGAGCATTGCTCAAAATTCCAACAGTGGCAGGTTTGGCAGAGGTGGGATTTGAGCCCAGGCCCTACCGGTTCATAGACGTGTCAGTCTTGGCATTCAATGGGAATGAACCATTGTATGATCTCCACTGCTTCTCTTTGATTACATTTTACATTTACGTTATTTAGCAGACGTCCTTATCCAGAGCGACTTGCAATTATTACAATCTTACAATCCAGTGCAATTGGGTTAAGGGCCTTTCTCAGGTACCCAACTGTGGCAAAGATAGGATTTGAACCCTGAGGTGGGATTTGCATCCTGGACCTTCTGGTCCATAGTCCAGTTCCTAAACCACCAGGCCACCACAGTCTTTGATTAAGGACCTCATTAAGGAATCATTCTTTGTATATTATTATAGACCATATATGTTTTATATCATACTTTTGGTTATCTGTTGCCATAACACAACAAATTTACCCTTGTGGGATAATAAAAGGCTTATCTTATCTTATCTTATCTTATCTTTGTACAGTAGTGACACTGGCATGATAATGGGTGTTGGTAACTTGGTACAAGTGTGTCAGATATAGCAAAATCAGAAGGACAGAAAGGTAGACAGGGAGAATTCTGGTCTTTAGTCCATTACCATGACTGCCACAGACCAGTTGCTACATTTCCCACTGCCCTAAAAGATTTTATTTCAGTTTTTCAGATATTTGCAATATTATAGCCCACTAGAGGCTGGAAGGATTTAATTTTAAAGTTATTAAAATTGTCCTGGCCGTCCCATCATTATTAGCACTTTAGAAACCATTCTATGCTCTTTATAAATTTTCTGTCTTATTCTCTGGGGTTTGAATCATTTTAGGATTTTGACTTTCCATGCCCTTCAGTAATTGGAGGATAATAACTTGGATAAATCATTTATCAAGTCCCCGTTTGTAGGCCTCTGTTATACAACCCAGACCATTAGGACGATTGACAAAGAGCGTTCAGATTTTTCTTCGATGATCAGATTAGATTAGATTCGATTAAATTACATTAGGCTTTCTAATATGAATCACAATAGTTTTAATGCAATAAATGTACAGGGATGTAACGGGAGTTTAATATGTGGTGTCCATAGATTGTATTATATTATATTATATTGTGGCAATGATGAAATTTAATGGAAAAGTTAATTATTAGTGTAATAAATGGAGTTGGCAAACATAAATCTAGATTAATAATGAATGCAGTAGCATTAAAATGAGTAATTTTGTAAAAAAGATAAAATAGATAATATAGTTTTTGTTGTACTTGATTTTGTACATTATAAGCTCTTTAAAATAATCATGCATCAAACTAAAAGGTTTTTACTGAAATAAAAAAATTTGAATATGGTAAGCCCAAAATCCAAAACTTTTAAGTTTGTGAATGACTGAATTAATATAAAGACTTAAAGAACTTTTACCACATACTGCTCAAACTGAACCCCTTTGTGCTGGATAGTACAGGGGTTGCCAAATATCTGGTTAATGGGCAAACCTGACATTGACCTGTTTTCATGAAAAAATGCCGAGCTTTAGTTTTTTTGGTCAAGAACCGAACGTACCATTTTCGACTGAAGGTTGTTATTTGAATAAATTCCAGTACCTGTTTCCCTTAAAAGACTTTCTGTGTTATTATGGTTTTGAGTAAGGAAAATACAGAGGGTCTGTATTGAAAAAGAATGATCAGATCATATCGGTGAGGTACGAAACTACACAGTTATACAGGCAAAATCAAAAGCATGAAAATAGAAGAATAGCCCCAGGTTAAACGTTGCATAAATCTGTCATGTGAAATTGTTCAGCAGCGCTTGGGTTAACTTTTATATTAGAAAATCAACAAGCCCTTTGGAGTATGGATATGTTTTAAAACTGCCAGTCAAACGTTACAGTTTAGACTGAATGCTATACTTATTCCAAAATACAGACAAGAAAATTACGCTTACAAGTTTAGTCCCAATGTGTTTGTTATTATAAGTTTCATGGAGATCAGACCACATTTTCGGACTCATTCATCCTGAAGTCCTGAAGTAATTCCACATTTTTGTTATAATTGTCTCGCGTCTGTCGGCACGTTCGAATTTTAATATGACCTTAAAAAATCAATCAAAGCTTTTATAAAGTAGATGGCGTGACCAAACATTGACTGGTAATATGCATCATTGTGTAAATGGTGTGTAACGGGTGTGAATTCCATTCGAGTTATTGGTCACTTTTTAAATGACAAATAGCAAGGCTGGGAGTTCAAATTCCAAATCCAACAAACTTCCACTGTTGAGATCTTAAACAAAGTTACACCTTCATGAGTTCAGCTGATCTGCATGTGCGAGTGAGACAAGGTTGGAGCAGTAAAGATAACCCCGTAATTACCTGAGGATCGATCGTGAAGGGGAGAAAAGCACATTACTGCACAAGTTTGCATCTTACTGGGACAGGTTGGCATGATTTGTCTCTTTTCTCCACGAGTCTACCCCCTCCTCTGGAGACATTCATTGGCTGCTTCTCAGTTCTGCTTTTTGGCAGGAAGAGACAGGAGAGTGGGCTTAAACAAGCACTTGATGTGGCATTGCTCTGATGATGAACTGGAAATATCTGCTGGAAGCTGCAATATGTTGAGAAAAAAAGCTTACTCAATGCCACTGATTATTGCTGATTAGATTTTTAGCATGTTGTTCAGTCATTTTCGGCACGTACAGCCATCCCTGTGCTGTTAGAGGTAATTGCATTTTATAATTTCCTATTCATATGAGTCATTTCGGTGATTGACGGTGGCTGGGAGATGGTGACTCAATCTTGCGGTGCACTCAGGCGTGTAGGAAATGTAGTTAGTTTTATTTTAGTGGCCTATGTTTTATTTTCCACTATACGTTCACCGATGATGCTCGTTGCTTCTGTTCTTGTTTATATAACCTGCTATTTTGTATTGCTTGAGTGCCGATGCATAACAGACTGTACTCTTGCCGTGAGCCCTCTGCTTTGATTTGGGCTCAGCTTCTCTTTCCCACATGATGGTTTCCATGTTCCTAGAGTTTTAATGCAGAGTTAATAAACTCAGCTAATGCTTTGAGTACGGTTAAATAGGTATTTGCCATTCAACGACCGCATTACTTTCTGTCAAACACGGCTTCGAACGAAATGGTTGTTGACCAGTCATTACCGTAGTCTTTTTGTCCTGCTGTAATGTAAGTACAAAAGTCATTTGCCCAAGAAGACTGTGTGCAAATTAAACGTTTGTTTGTTTTGATGTGTTTAACAGCACTATTAGCATCAGCGACTATTTCAGCGACACACACACAAGGTTACATCATTACAAGTTTATCTCTAGTCATATATATACACTCAAGTCAATGCCAATTTAGTGCAATCAATTAACCAAATGTGCATGCCTTTGGACTGTGGGAGGTAACCGGAGTACCCAGAGTAAACCTGTGTGTACACAGGATGGACATGCAGACTCCAAACAGAAAGGCTGATCACACCTTTATCTGTGATGGGGAAGAGCTACTCGATGAGCCACCGTGCCGTAAAAGTAAAAGTAAAATGTAAAAGTCGAATGTAAAATGTATGTGAATGTTAATGTAAAATGTGTAAGCCGAAGCTTAATTTGTTACGATCGTCAGTTATAAGCACACATGAACTAATCACACATAATGTAGATCTGAAAAAATAATGGCATGCGTTGGAACATAAGTGTAAATAAATATGCCTTTCTGGCTGCACACAACCAAGAGGGAATGAGTCCATGTGAAGAATTTCCAGAACAGGCAATGCAGTATTACTTTTTAAACAATTTAAACCTTTAAGTAAAAAAATCCAGTGCGGTGCTACATTGTGACAATGAAGTCACAGTGGTCACATAACAGGTGCTCGGCTATGTAAATGTTTTGTAATTTTACCATGTGGTTACGGCTACAAAAGATCAAAAGATTTTTATTTCCTATAATATTTTGTTAGAATATAATAATAACGAACTCAGTTGTTAAAGTGAACGGACGTTGAACGGGTGGTCACTTAACCTTCAGCTAGGTGTGGTCCACATGGTGGGAAATGACAAACTGGGAATTTGACATGCCAAACTTGGAGAAAACTGAAATGAAATAGAGTATGATTTTTATACACTTTTCTTCTTGTGAATTGTTTTTGCTAAATACAGTCCTGTTCTGGATTACAGGATAACGGAGATGAGACCCACAGGATTGCACCCTCCCCCGTGGTTCATGTTCGGGGACTCTGTGAATCAGTTGTGGAAGCTGATTTGGTGGAGGCCTTGGAGAAGTTTGGGAACATCTGGTAAATATGATCGTTTCTTAATTGGTGATTAACGTGGAATTGTCACCTAGGATTATTTTCTAAATACAGGGATCCACTTTAGAGTGTCAGTGCTTTAAGGATGTCACTATATAATCCCATTATGTTTAAGGCTGAAAGAGAACTTTGGATTAATGGTCTTATTGGAATAAAAAAAAAAAAAGTAAAAATTACATATTAAAAATTATAATCTGAACTACAGGGAATGTTGGCTAGGCAAGATGCTACATAATGTAGTTACCGCTTCTCTAATAACAGATTTCCATTTTGCCTGTTACAAAACATCATAGTGTGATGACATCATAGTGTGATGACCATGAAATGTTAGTTGTTTTTGAAACAGTTGCTTCATGGTGTCGACTAGGGCTGGGTACTGAAAATTTGTACCCAAACTACCTGATAAGGTATCCCTGTTCAAACCTTAAAGGGAAATAGCATTATGATTATTGGGACTTATGATTAAAAATATGAGATAAGAAAAAAAAATAGCATACCACCTCCTTGGTGCACGGATCTGGAAAAGTCACAAATTCTGCTGCAATTAAAGTTCCCAAGACCACAGTGGCCTCTATAATTCGTAAATTGTAGAAGTCTGGAACAACCAGGACTATTTTTAGAGCATGCTTCCCCACCAGAAGAAGTAATCGGGCGAGAAAGACCTTGGTAAGAGAGGTGAACAAGAACCAAACGGTCACTCTGGCTGAGCTCCAAAGATTCTGTGTGCAGATTGCAGAAACATTCAAAAAGCGAGGACTTTCCCGCTTAAAACTTAACATTTTAAAGTGACTCTGTGTATCAGACGAAATAATTGCTTAGTTTTACTATTAATACCAACAGAACTATTACAATTCTCATGTAAGCTACCCAAGGAGGATCATTGGGTCCCTTTTGAGTCTTGGTCCTCCCAAGGTCTCTTTTTAACATTTAGGGACTTTTTCCTTCCACTGTCACCCTAGGCTTGCTGAATTTGGGATTGGCCTTATAAGATAATATAATATTGTAAATCTGCTTTGAAATAATGCTCTGTTGTAAAAAGCGATTTATAAATAAACCTGCCTTAACAATCCCAAGGTGTCGTTTTGGAATCTGAATTGAGTTGAAGGTATTAGGATCTGTGCTGATATCAAGAAATGGTAAACGATTTCCAGCTCTAGTGCGGACGTTTGAATACAAGTCTCTGTTACCATGTGACTCTTTAATTAAACCGGGTGGATTGTGTGTCTTCATAAAGCCAAAAATATATTACTGATATAATCACGGAGATCACCTATGCAGTGGTTTAACAGGAGATTTAATCTCTATGTTTATATACTGATATAAAATCTTCTGAGTATGGTTTAATAATCTTCTCCACTCTGAAATTAATGATTGATATAATCAGAGATATTGCTTGTCCTTTGACGCTGGCGTCGACTGGATGTAATGAATACCAATGAACTCTTAATAAGCTGGTGATGAATGCAGTGGATATACCGCAGTCTTAAACTGGTTCAATCTACCATAAGCTCTCAGGAGAGTTGCATAAATTAAAGTGCTGTACAAGAGCTGTGCAAGGTTATATAATGTACAAAATGCATACATTTCCCTCTGTAACAACCTCTTTACTTTGGAATCTTGCTCCGAACTTTTACAGTATAAGGAGCATTTGTTAAATCTACAGGATCGTTGTGCAGGGATGCGCCGTTTAAAGTCCATATCACGTTTTGCGAAGTTGGACTTAACATCATTGCTGTAATGTTAATATATACAGTATGTTTTTTTATAAAAACGGCATGCAAACATAAGTGTGTCTAGAGATGAGAAAAACAAGAGTGAAACACTCTCATCTATACGGCATTGCCACCGACCCACAAACTGCCACCAGGGCATGGGTTTGATCCCAGAGTGATGCAGTCTGGGTCCTTTCTGTGTGGTCTGCGTATCCTCCTTATGCTTCCTTATGGGTTCACTTCAGGTACTCTGGTTTCCTTCAACAGTCCAAAAACATGCATGTTAAATTAATTGAATTATATATATATATACTGACTTCAGTGTATATACATGACAAGTCTTGTTATAACCTTCTGTGTCCCTGATGCTGACGTTAAATAAATCAAATAAGCAAAAAAGGTACATTTGAACCTCGGAATTTATACCTAATTGGTACCAGAAGGCCAACGAAGTCATTAAAATAAGATTTTGTTCCCATCCCCGGAATTATGGTTTTTACGGTTGTATTTGTATGTAATTAATGATTAAAAGACTAATATAACATACATATACATCATTTAACAATAGAAAATATCATATGATATACACAATAAGTATTTGATCGCACTCTAGTTCTTCTTTGGGTGCTGTTCTGAATTTTTAACGGAATTATCAGGGCAAAAAAATGATTTTACGGATTGTTTGTTGTCCAAATTGTTCGCTTGAAGAAGTGAATTCCGAGGTTCCATTGTATTTGTCTGAAACACTGATTGTAACCCTAAAGCATCCAAAGCGAGGCACCATTAATGACATAAAGACTTATTCGTAGATTTTTAGGTTTATAACATTTCAACATAATTGTGAACATGTTCAGCATAATTAGTTTTGTGCAGCTGAGCAACAAGAATACAAAATGTATGCAGTTCTTCCAAACCGAAGCCACACCGCAATGACATTAGCATTATTTCTGTGATTTATAGAGAAATAAAAAGGTTGTGAATGGAGCTCCTATGAGATGCTGTTTCATTACGTGGCAGTTTCTCCCCCTCCCATCGTCAAATACTCTGGATAAGGTCGTTTTGGTGTAACGATGGTTGGAGGGTATCGTATCGCCTGGGATTAGACCCAGTGCTTCTTTACGGTGCAGCTGAGCAGAAATAAGAGTAGCACATTAGGGTATTTAGGCCAGCCGCAACATCAAAGGACGATCTGAGAACATCTTATGGGGGACATGCAGTGACATTGTACTCAAGTACATCCTTCCTAGCATAGAGATTAAATCATACCACTCTGTGATCAGCCCAGTGTACAGGAAACACGCCGAATTTAGAAGTTAAGCTAATACAGTCAAGTTTGAGATAAATCTAGATAACACCTGGTCAAGTCCTGGGACTCTCCAAAAGTGTCAGGTGCTATTACAGGTGTTAGCAGGTATAACATTTAGACATTTAACAAATGCTCTTATCCAGCACTTTACAACTGATACAGTCTTACAATCCAAGCCCAGTGAAACAGAGTCTTTGTTTTGCTTATTCTATTTTATTCTTTAAATATCTATTATATAATTATTTTATTTTATTTATTCATTTTCTTATCCACTTAAAACCAGATCACCCAAAGTAAACCCACACGGACATTATCTGCACTAAAAGTTGATGTACATTCTTGCTTTATCATTTTTATTTCTTTATTTTTATAGAATGCATTACATTGGATTCTTATGATATGGGATCTTTTTATTATTTTACGTTTGTTTTGCTTTATTTTTCCATTTCACAGAGGCGGGACTGGACCCCTCTTTCTGGTCCGTGCCTAGTCAATAACGACTGATTGAGATTGTATTTTGCGAAACGTCTTTCTGACCCTCACTCCATACGTAACGAGGAACAAATGAAGAACAGAAGAGAAACAAAGATGTGTCAGTCACCCAAAACTGTTCTGAGAAAATATATATTACCGGTACCATTACTCCCGAAATAAATCCAGTTTTTGCATTTCATGTCCAAGAACATTCTCATAAGCTTCTTAAGAGTGAGAGGATTAGTCTGTTTGCTCCGTTGTACTATCTTGTTCATTGACAGAAGCGTAGCTACAGGAGAAAAAAGACAGGAAATTGCAAAGAACACCGGAGACGCTGAAGTTTGGTGGAAATGTCAAACGGAAAAAAAGACGTGACCCTCTCCTTAATTCTTAAAAATGAAGAGGAGTTAAGTAGGAGAAATAGGACTGGAGTGCTTTTAAATGAAATTACAGCAGGATGAAAACTAAAAGCAAGTACAAAATGAGAAAAGAGAAAAGGTTGTGTGGATTAGGTAACTTATTTGCTGTACTTGTTTAAAGTGTTTATCTAGAGAAGCTTTTTTAGACTAGACTAAATGGAAGTGTAACAATTTTATACAGTTTGTAAGGAACATGATTTGCTTTCTGACGAATTACCAATTGATATTGACAATAAATGTATAAATTCTGTTCCATGAACCCTAAAGTTGGATCGACATCATATTAGATTTTTAAAAATCCATTCCACTGAGCCATATTTTCAGTGACTTTGTGCCACAAGGCTGATCGTTCATCTGAACGTAGATCACACATCCATTAATAATTCATCTAATTAAGCAGGCTGCTCTTACACCTGTAATGTTTTGCATAATTGGCTTACAGAGGGTCATTTCAGTTACTTTACAAAATCAATAAAGGTTATAATAAGACATGCACTGAACAAAAACGGAAACCTAATTTTTGAAGGTAAAAAACAGACTAGAAAGCGTTGTTTGTTTCTGTTTTATTATTATTATTTTTTAATTTAACACATAAATGTAACATTACCGGTAATAACAGATGGCTTATCTAGTGTCTCTGGAGATCATAAAATGATTTCACATGACCGGTACAGTTACTGTTACACCTGCCACCTGTGTATCCAGAGTTCTCTATTCCATACCAGAATTTCTCATTTCTCTTGGTTTACACAAACCAACAGCTGGTCCTGTGTGGATTGATTCCTCTTACCTGTCTCCCATTTCCTTAATCGCCGTGCTCTGCTATTTAAATGTCTTGTCTATAGGGAATGGCTAAAACCACTCGCTTTCAGAATTTGTTTGTAGTTCAAGGTTTGCAGTCTGTTCATTTGTGTTTTTTGTTTGTTCTTAAGCTGAATAAAGTGCTGTTTATGTTCTTTGTGTTCATCTCTGCTCTCTGACCCAGCCTGACAGTTATTTTAGCTGTTGCTGCTCAAACTGAACACGTCTGCGTTGATTGCTGCAGGAGAGCAAAGGAAACAAACAACACTTTTAATTGCTTTTTTAGTTGATGCTTCTTACTATATAGTTTATATAGTGCTTGGTTTTGACATTTAATTAAGTTTTACCATTTTAATCTCCTAAGAGCTGAGCAGCAGGCATACCTTTACTGAATTTCAGGTTAGACCGTCCACCATGATCAGGACCTGCATAAATGATGGCAAAATAGGATGCTTTGCTTTATATTGTGGGTTCATTTTTGTATTTTTTTATTTTAGAAGGTTATTAATCATTTTTCATTTCTTTTCTTTTTTTTTTTTTTTTTTTTTAATTTAGTCTTTTTTTTAATCACACATCCGCATAACATCAGTTTTATCCTTTTACATTACAACCATATAAAATACACTACCATGTGATTCATCTTTTAGCATTTGTATACATCGAGAAATAATCATCATCATTTTTCTTTTCACCTGAAACCCAGGTGTAGTAACACCAAACTGTCAAATATGTAAAATATTACTGTTACCCTTCGCATACTGGCAATCGAATGTAATTGCCCAGATGCACATATATAATATTCCACCATTAATTAACTATCTAGTAGAAAAGGCTTTCCCCTTAAAAGTTAAGGAATGATGCCATGATGACTGGGTTCATGCACTCCATTCTAATTTCATTTTTACATTTTTTTGCAATTATTTACATTTATCTATAGCTTACTGGACTATTCATAGTTCTATAGTTCATAGATAAGATTTTTAAAGACTACATTCTACATTTCTGGGTTCATTCTGTACAACCCTCTTTGTTTTGTCTTGATTGTGCTGTACTGTGAATACTGATACTGGCTACTAAATTTCCTTTGGGATTAATAAAGTATCTATCTGTATGTCTGTCTGTCTGTCTCTGTCTGTTTGTCTGTCTCTGTCTGTTTGTCTGTCTCTGTCTGTCTGTCCGTCCGTCCGTCTGTTCATCCGTCCATTCATCCACTCATACATCCATCCATCCATTCCTCCATCCATCCATCCATCCATCCATCTATCTATCCTCAAAGTCTCTGTTGTTATCTCTGTTTGTTATCTATAGACCAGCTTACATAAACCTATAAATTTACACAATCAATTTAGGGTTACTCTACTTTAGTCCACTCATCCATCCATCCATCCATCCATCCATCCATCCATCCATCCATCCATCTATCTATCCTTAAAGTCTCTGCTGTTATCTCTGTTTGGTATCTATAGACCAGCTTACATAAACCTATAAATCTACACAATCAATCTAGGGTTACTTTACTCTAGTCCACTCATCCATCCATCCATCCATCCATCCATCCATCCATCCATCCATCCATCCATCTATCTATCTATCCTCAAAGTCTCTGCTGTTATCTCTGTTTATCTATAGTCCAGCTTACATAAACCTATAAACCTACACAATCAATCTGCTACACAAACCCTTACCTATGCTCTGCATTTCTCTCTCGTCTCACAGCTACGTGATGATGATGCCGTTTAAGAGGCAGGCACTGGTAGAGTTTGAAGATGTGGAGAGCGCCGACCGTTGTGTGGCCTGTGGCTCGAGAGAAGCCGTGTACATCGCAGGACAGCAGGCTTATTTTAACTACTCCACCAGTAAGCGCATCACACGGCCCACCAACGCAGACGACCCCAACAGTGGAAACAAAGTGCTACTGCTCTCGATTCAGAACCCACTCTATCCTATCACTACAGTAAGTGTCATCCTCTATACTCCAGCGGTATGAAAACAGAAATCAATTATGCAATTATGTAACATCACGTTACTGTGTTCATTAAAATCCACATCCCAGTACTGTGTTTGCTGCAGCTTAATGAACCTCATCATGGTCTACTCTGTACCAGTCAAAGAAGTTCCTATTCAGTGGTGGTTTGAATGGTTTCTAGATTGAATCCGTGCCAAATTAAAACACTTTTACTTAATTAGTATGGTAAATCAGATCTGGCAAACTACTAATATCCTACAGTCTGGAGGCTTGGAAAGTGTAATAGTTTATGGAAATGTTCTGTGGGTTCATAGCACCTCATTACCAACCCAGAGGGTCTTGATTTTTATGATTTCAACTTTTATTGTTATTGTTCTATTACAATTATAATTTTTATTCTATTATTTGCCAGTAATTTTAATGGATTTGGGTTCATTCAGTTTCCTCTCTCTGGCTTTATCCCTCTTTTGTTTTGTTAGTCGTGTTTAATTCTTCCTTTGACCTATTTTATTTGTAATGCTAATTTTGAAATTTCTAAAAGTTGACTTACATTTCTTATTCTTACATTTTTTATTTGGCTTTATTATTTTTATGTACTTTTTTAATGCATTATGTTAAAATCTTATTTATTGGTTTATAATCCTGGCTTCATTTTATTTTTTAGTTCTAAATTCAATCTTAACTGTTATCTTTATTCTTGTTTTCATTTATCTTGGATTTGTCTTGCTTTATATGTCATTTGTTTATGCAGACTTTTTCATGTTAGTGTAACCAGATCAAATTCCATTTGAACTTTTGAATCTTTGAAAAAACTTTTTCAAGTTGTAAATGTAAATGTAAATGTAAATAAGGGTCACTATCAACGAATGTCTGAGTGTAAATAAATGTTGATTGCTTGCTCACAGTCATTCTGAAATAGAAAAGTAGTACGTTTCTTCCAGTTACTGTGGTTATTTGGACTACTACTGCCTTGACTACTGCAAATCAACAGCTACTCAATAATCACAGTAAAAGAACATTTCCAAATGCAGCCCTGTCTATTACTGGAAACTTGTTAATGGGACCTAGAAAAACAATGGTAAGAGTGACAATCAGGTGCATTAATCTCACTAATGGCTGGTCAGGTGAAACCTCATTGATCAACATTATGTGAGTTCCGGTTTAAACAACAGCCAGAGGAACCACCTTTAGGACTGGCTTATAGATCTGTGTCCCGAGTAGACACAATCAACACCAGTTAATGGGCTCTGCCTTGCCGCTAGGTTAAGTGGCACAGACCGTTCAAAGAGAACAAGGCTTGATTATAGACTTATAGATTTGCGTTTCAAAAGGCACTTAGCTTGATTAATTAGCTTGAGGGAATTTGTTAGTGAGGTGGAAACAGATACTTTATTACATACCCATGTTCTATCATAACCACATGATGGAGTAAACATTAAGCCATTGACAGAATACAGGTAGATAACATAGCCAGTCATATCCATTGATGGAATAGAGGTGGAGCAAAACAGAAAGTCATATCCATTGTTTGAATAGAGGTGGAGGAAAATAGGCAGTCATATCCATTGATGGAATAGGGGTGGAGGAAAACAGAAAGTCATATCCATTGATGGAATAGAGGTGGAGGAAAATATGCAGTCATATCCATTGATGGAATAGAGGTGGAGAAAAATAGGCAGTCATATCCATTGATGGAATAAAGGTGGAGGAAAATAGGCAGTCATATCCATTGATGGAATAGAGGTGGAGGAAAATAGGCAGTCATATCCATTGATGGAATAAAGGTGGAGGAAAATAGGCAGTCATATCCATTGATAAAATAGAGATGAAGCAAAACAGAAAGTCATATCCATTGATGGAATAGAGGTGGAGGAAAATAGGAAGTCATATCCACTGATGGAATAGAGGTGGAGGAAAATAGGTAGTCATATCCACTAATGGAATAGAGGTGGAGGAAAATAGGTAGTCATATCCACTAATGGAATAGAGGTGGAGAAAAATAGGTAGTCATATCCACTGATGGAATAGAGGCGGAGGAAAATAGGTAGTCATATCCATTGATGGAATAGAGATGGAGGAACATAGGTAGTCATATCCACTAATGGAATAGAGATGGAATAGCCACTCATTGATGACATACAAGTCATATAAGAAATAACCAGTTGAAGTCACTGACAGAAAACAGGTGGATGAAAATAGGCAGTCATACCCACTGACAGAATGCAGGTGGAGCTCCTGCAATCCAGTTCAAGAAAACAAGGGATTAACTGTGAAAACAAAGAAATAAAAACACCACCTAAGTGACACGCGTTTAGATCGCTGCAGTATTACATTATGTTAGAGAAATTTGTATGGCTGAAGTGCTTACACGTTTTGTTTTACATTACAGGATGTCTTATACACTGTGTGCAACCCGATCGGCAACGTGTTACGGATTGTCATCTTCAAGCGCAACGGGATCCAGGCCATGGTAGAATATCCTTACTGGAACATTTCCTGCTGAATCACTGCTGTGGGGAGAATCAGCACAGGGAAGTTGTGTTTGAATGTTCTACTGCAGGCAGTTTCCTTAATTCTGCCCCTCCCTATGTTAATAGTGATGCAACCCAGTGTTCTCAACACTCATGAACATGTTTCGAGAGTATGTGTGCAATTTTCTGTCCTCTAACTGCACTTGTTGTTCCTTAAGGGTCTTTTAAACTCCTGGCTTCAGCTCTACCCTATGATGTATTTAGGATATTTTTAACATGCTATTTACTTTAGAAGCAGACCTCAGTTACTTAGCCAAGTTAGCTAGCCGGCTTTCTTGACTCTCCAAGATGTGATACAGTGACACAGTAAGTATTTCTGTAGCTACATAGCACTGCATGACCCAGGTTCGAACAACAACTCTGGTTGATGCTACTGAATATTGGTCTAATCCGCATGTGCACAAACCTTTACCCCACATCACCTGCACTAAATAGGGTTTGTTCCCCAAATTCCATTTACATTTTTTTTAAACAGTGCTTTTCATTTAGAAAATAGCTACAATAAAAAAAAAACAATATCAAATTGCTATCTTTGTATTAAATGAAACTGCTGCTATAAAATTTACATAAAAAATGATCAAACTAAATATTGTAAAAACAAATGTACGGAAAGGTTCAGGGTGGATATTTTATACCTAGAAATAACAGTGTTATTATAACTTAAATAATTAATTTTCAGCAATCCTAAGGTTCTTTTAGTAATGCCTTTAAATCACTGGGATTCTGTTGTGCCCTTAATATTTGAATACTAGAAACACTAAAAACACAAAATTAAATATGTCCTCATCATCAACATGCATCAGATCTTATAAACAAACCGACAAGTGGCTGAACCGTGTTTAAAGCTCTGTACATGAACTGAATTCTGAATTACTAAGAGAACTGTGCTGCTCATGGGCTGCACAAATTAAATGTGACCAGTCCAGAATCGGGTTATATAAAACCGAACGGCCAATCACTGGTTATGTCTGATCACATTCACTTTTAGATTTTTAAACTCTGTGCCTTTCCGTCTTTACTTTAAGTCTGATTTTATTCCTTAACATCACAAATCTGTCCTTATATCTGTCCCTAACTGGCTCCGGTGTTGCGTAAACAGAGCAGTCTTCTTTAGCACACATTTCAAGGCATCCAGGGCGCCCAATAAAACCTGCCATTAATAAGAAAGTCCTGCACCGATGACAGATAACTAGCTCATCAACGAGCCATCCCTTTGAATTAACATCTTATGTTACCTCCAAGGCATAAAATGTCAAGACGTGTCTTTGCTCTCATTTGCACAGCTGCTTCATTTAAAGCTAAGCATTTGCGGATATTACATAATAACCAGACGCTGGTATTTGAGTCAAGAGTGTATGTTGGTTGTTGTGAGGGTCAGACAGCTGGAGTAAAGATGCTGTAAAATAGCCCCTCAAACTAGACAGAGGCCTGAAGGAACTGTGGAGCTCCAGAATTGCAGTGCACATCTGAGTGTTCGAATCAACATCGCGTTTCTGTGTTACGGATCATCGAACTTGACAGATGCCAGAAGGAACTTCTGAACTCCCTATGTGGATTCTCTCTGCACACAGTTAAGATACTGTACTGTAGCGTAGCTATATCGTTCTCATATGTTGTAACCCATCAGACTAGAGTTAAACTCCAAGCCACAGAGAACTGCACATTTACATTTAAATAATTTAGCAAACACCCTTATCCAGAGCGACTTAGAGCTAATAAAGTCTTCCAAGCAAGTCAATCCAAGCAATTATGGGTTAAGGGACTTGCTTAAGGACTCAACTGTGGCAGCTTGGCAGAGGTGGGATTTGAACCCTGGACCATGAGGTCCAGAGCCCAGTACCTTAACTGTAAGTCTCTCTGTGTACAGGACTGGATTTGGCCCTAGTAAGAGTAGTAGTTTAACCGCATCTGTTAGGCACCATCAAACTAGAGAGAAACCTAGTTTCTGGCTTGATCCCGATCCCAGACTACACTTTTGTGGTGTTTGCATGTTCTCTTTGTGTCTGTGTGGGTTTACTCCAGGTACTCCGGTTTCCTCGCACAACCCAAAAACATGCATGTTAGGTCAATTGGTGTTTCCAAGTGCCCTTAGTGTATGTATAAGTGTATGAGTGTGTGTGACTTATAATGGATTGGTGCCCTGTCTATGGTTGTTCCTGCCTTGTGCCCTGTTCTGCCGACTAGGTTCCGGCTTTCCACGACTCTGACCAGGATAAGAGCATGAATGAATGAATTATGAATGAGAAAATGTAATACTATGAAAAGTAAAGAAAATAGAGAATATAAAACTATAGTACATAGACAATAGAGAAAATAAATCAAATATTCTTTTGTACAATGTAAAATATTTTGTATAATCGTGTGAAACCTCAGCGAGAAATCTGAACATATATGAACCTACTGTAAGAGACGTGGTTTTCATTGTCCTTGACTTGCTCTCCTCCACATTTGAGTCGGTGCAGAATGCCCAGAAGGCCAAAGCGGCCCTGAACGGAGCCGACATATACGCAGGCTGCTGCACACTGAAAATCGAGTACGCTCGGGTAAATCTGCAGCTCTCACACACGCACAGACACACATACTCCTGCACACACTTACACACAGTCACACACGTACACACAGCCGTGTGCGGAGCCTAACACACATGCACCGCCGCTGTGCTCTGTCTCTCCCTCCCTCATTCTAGCCCTCACGCCTCAACGTCATCAGAAACGATAACGACAGTTGGGACTACACCAAACCCTTCCTGGTCAGACGAGGTAAGGGAGCGTTCTGCTTTGTAATCTCTGAGTGTGTGTTAATGTGTAAGGCCACTTGCCCCCTCATCTTCATTATGTTTTGTGTGTGTGTTTTTTTAATGCCACAATTTGCATATTGTTTAATCTTGAGGTCTGTCCTCGCCTCCAGCTTGATTGAAACCTTCAGGACTAAACTGTGTGCATTTGAATTTCATAGTCTGGAGGGTATTAACTGATACAGAACGGTGCAAAAGTCTTAGGCAACCATTAGA
>JAUZSU010125693.1:0-17496 GCA_034780255.1 Parotocinclus maculicauda | reverse complement strand
GTGTGTGTGTGTGTGTGTGTGTGTGTGTGTGTGTATATATATATATATATATATATATATATATATATATATATATCCTAGATGACTGTGTGACTGAGAATGTTGGGTCATTTACCAGTACTCTTTCTTAGCTGAAGGGTCAAGCAAGTCTCTGTATTATTCAGAGAAGTGCTGATTAATTAATGGTCACTTAGGATAACATTTTACTTATAACATTGATTTGTGTTTGTAGAATGCCTTTCTGCACTGTATTTTCATAGTTACTAGTACTCATGCTATACTAGTACTAATGTCTCGGTATTAATAGTGTTGACTTTTCACACTGAACAGTGAAAAATTAAACAATACAAACTTTAACTGTAGTAAGTTAAGAAAATGAATCCCTCATCAAGTAGTAATTATTTTTAACAAAACTGCATGTGCCACAACTATGCATTTGATGCTTTGTACAACTTTCCTTGCCAATAAAACAGCACCAAGTCTTGTCATGTGATGTCTTATAAGCTTGAAGAATACAGTACATGAAATTTGTGACCATTCCAGAATCTCTCCACATTATCCAGGGTCCTAGCTGCTCTTTGTGTGCTGTCCTCTTTAGCTCACCCCACAGGACTATAGAATTTCGATAAGGAGACTTGATCTGGACATATTCATTGGATCATTGACCTACTGGATGATTTAATACTTAATCAAAGGCAGATTTCTTTTGAATGACCTGGATGTGGCATCATATGATAGTTTTGGAGTCTTGGTAACCCTGCGATGCTACTTTTAAAACGATTGTTAGGGACTCGTGTGATCTTCCTCATTCTGTGTGGGGTCAAAATAATACTTGAGTTTGTCACAGTTCCAGTTGATTGGAAGTCTTTAATTATTGTCCTGTCTGTAGATATGGATATGATCTAATAATGGATCAAAATGAAATATCCCCTAATTTTTGTAAGTTTTCATGTTTTGTCTGGTCACCTTTATTTCACTTGTTAATAAATATCCATTCCTGGATTTTAGGCTTTTAAAAAGTTGGGATAGGGTCAATTTAAGGCTAGTGATGTAAAACAAAAACCCAAATAATTATGTGATTTTACACAGATCATGTCAACAGATGATTATTAACAAATGTGTGAGAAAATTATTGAAATGTATTAAAACAATGTTCCTTAAGGAAATATTTAAATGCATTTACATATTTCTTCCTCTGCAGTGCGCAATATCATTAAAACATTTAAGGAATCTGTGCAATCAGTGCATAAAGGCGTAGGGCACAAGCCTAAACTGAAGAAGCGTGAACTTTGATCCCTCAGACGTCACTGAACCAAGAACTCCCATCCGGTAATACATGATAGAACCACATTAGCAAAGGATTACTTTATTAAACCTTTATCAAGCAGTATAATGCATGGTTACATTTACAAATGCCACTTAAAACTTTACTGTGCAAAAAATAAGCCTCATATTAACCATATCCAGAAATGACATAGACTTCTCTGGGTTTGAAGGCATCTAGGATGAATCATCACACAGTGAAAATGTGTATTGCGTTCAGATGATTAAGTATTCCAAGTCTGTTTTGGAGGAAATGCAGGCATTAAGATTTTAGAGCAATATTAATTTATTTAAGATGACATCTTTTTCAGCACCTACAAGTGAAATCAGAAAGGACCGTTGGAAGTTAGGATTGAAATATGGAAGAACATTGTTTTCAGTATAAACTATTTTTTAATTCAAATTATTTATAAAATTGCTTGAATTTAAGAATTTTGTAATGCAATAAAACAGCATTCTTAAAATACTTTATCCTTAAAAAATTGATAAAAACAAGTGGATGGTTTTAAACTAACCAAGTCAGTCAGTCCCGATTTAAGTCCATTTAAGCATGTGTTTTACTTGTTGAACAGGGAGTCCTGAAAGACAAGTATCAATTGTAAGAGGCTGCCAAGCAGACTTGGCTTCTCATAGGAAGTTACCTAGAGGCTGGTGATGGCCTCAAATTACTGCATGTATGTAATATTTAGTTTCCTTCAATTTATTTGTATAAAACTTTTTCCAATATTCTTTATCTCAAAGCAGATTTACAAAAGCCTAGACCCCAAATGAGCTGACCAAAGGTAAAAGTGTCACATGTGACCATATATCTTATTTACACAACTATATTATATACTCTCCATATACTTAGTAACACTATACTAATATTGGGTTTTGATGCAACAAGCTATTTTACAACAAGTGTTCTGTGTTCACTAAAGGGTCTGCAGCACTGAGCAGTCACGACTGTGTTCCAGTCTGTTAGGAAAATTAATGTACTCAAATAGCTGTGAAACACATTAGCTGCCCAGCATAAACAAGACGTCTGGCTCATAATGCAATTATCTTCAATACCAATTAAGCGTTTCGCTGTTTAAGACTTGCAACATACTCCACTTCCCTCGTCTCCATTATTAACACTATCTGCTCTAGTGCGTCATCATTTTTTCACGTGCTACATGACTCATGTCAAAGGACACGCACAGACTCATTTGCTGTTAGCTTTAGAAATGCTTAGTACTAAAGCTCTAAGGGATGGCAGGGTATTAAATCACGGTCATAGAATATGTACAGCATAGCAAACATTTACAAGTACATAAAAACGTTTGGTAAAATATTGGCTTTTGGGGGAGCCTGTCTGTTTTCTGAACCTCTCTACACCGGGTGTGCTCTCCTCACCAGAGCAGTCAGAGCTCTCAGTTTGTCAGTAATTATACTCGACAGTGTCTGCTCTGTGTCGATCTAAACTTTAATCATTACTGATGCCAAGACTCCTTTTATTTATAATGGTGTCAGACCCCACCCCCAAATCTTAACCTAAACAGCAACAGCAACTTCAGACCCCCTGTTAAACAGTGAATTTGAGGATGTTCTTATTTCCCCTTTATCTATATAATGAGCTGTGCCTTCTTATAACCACATTTAGAGAATAGCAAGAAAGTCACAAAGGTTGATTGTATTTCTAATGTTAGTACTGGTAGTGTTAGTAATGTTTTTGGGTTCAGCCGAATCCCAAAGACCTTTAATGCAACAGGGTTGTGGTAAACGGTTCTCTTTGAAAACAGCCTTGGCCTTATATAGGGCTTTAAGTCAGAGGCTGATGACTCAAGGCTGGAGAAATCCACACTGATGATACCCCTATTACTCATGGCCCCCATTACTTTGATCAGCCATAGTAGTAAATCAATAGACATTTTATCAGAGTACACAGCATGGCATTTGTTTGTTTCAGTGTGAAATTAGCAAACAAACACATAGTGAAACACAATGACTATTTTTTCTTGCAGTTAACATATGTCAGCTTTCTCTTGTTCATCTAAAAAAAACAAGGACTTATTAAGTGCTTATCTTGTTATTTTGTTAGTCCCTTTTACTCTTTTCTCTAATAGACAAGACGTCCACATGACAGATTCATCACAGATCAGGTACTATTTGCGTGGTCTATTATTCACAGCACTGCATTGACACTGATGTGGTGGTGTGTTGGTGTGTGTTGTGCTTGTATAATTGGATCAGAAACAGCAGTGCTGCTGGAGTTTTTAACACTGTGTTCACTCAGTGTAGGGTCCTGTGGGGGTAAAAGGGATTATGAAAGTAAGTAGAGAAAGAGAGAACTACAGTCTGTAATTGCAGAACTACAAAGTGCATCTAAGTTGAACAGATTAAACTGGCGGTGAGTTTATAAACAGTGAGGTGTACCCAATAAAGTGATCGGGGAGTGTAGAAGTAGTGTGCTCTAATCAGTTTCTCTGCCAGAAAGTTGGAAGTTTGATGTTAGACTTAAGCCTCATGTCATCTTGGAGGTTGTTTGTAACTGGCTAGTAATTACAGGTTGAGAGTGTTATTACACACCAATTTCATTCAATGTAGCCACCTTATTACTCGACTATCTAATAAGTAATTACGTTTTGGGGAAACATCTTTTTTTAGCCATCTTACCCTCGATTACATCACTGTGAACAGTGTCACGCAATGAGTTGTGACAATGACAAGATCCAGGTCTATAGACTTGTACAGTCATTGTGTGTTTAATGTACGCAGAGTTAGCACAAGGACTATTTACTAAGTATAACATGGCACATATTATATTGCCATTTGACTCAGATAGGTGTGGAGAGTTTACTTAGACATTAAGACTTAGTAGGAGGAAGTTATATTGTTTTTAATTTAACTGAGTTTAAGAAAGCATACCACAGTTGAGTATTTACTTCCAGTGAAGAACTGTAGCCATATTTACTTTTGTCTTATTTCTCAACCTCTGTCCATATCCTGCTGTGTCTTACAAATTGAAGGATTGCTATTGATTATACAACATCATATTTGGCATTCACACCCTTGTTGTATTGGCTATGTTGTGGGCAGGCTGATTTCTCATCTCTCTCAGCACTCACAGTTGAGTCATGCCTCTGTGTTGTCTCATACTCCGAGGTCTGGATAAGTTTGAGATCTTTCATAGCTAGCCAGAGGAATGCAGACTTGTAGTCTCTGAATCAAAAATCCCAGGCCTTGCTTAATCCATGAGAGAAATCTGGGTGTTAAGGAGCTGAATGGTGTGACATGACAAGACTGGCTCCCATTCGTATCTGCACACCTTTTTAATGTGAAATGACAAGTCATTATCACCTGAAGTGGCATGAACCAGGATTTAGCTTAGCCACAGTTAATGGATCTTTTATCTACCCATTTCAAGAAATTCGAGTTCTCACATCAGCGTAGGCCTGAATGAAATGGGACTGTATAGGGGTGGTGAAAGTGCCACACACACTGCAGACACATACTGCACTATATGCTATTAAAGGTTTAAGGCTAATTGCAAGAAAGTGTGCTGTTTTTTTAACATTGCAGACCTGGATTTTAGAGTGGGCTAAAAGACTGCAGGGCTGACTAAGTGAGTGAGTGGGACTCCATTGTTTGTGAGGACACAGAAGTAAAACACCCAGCACGGGTATTGGTGGGATTACTAACTGTATCAGAGCTAAAGAGGCCAGGAGCGAAATGTGAGGCGTAAATGATTTAAAAGGTGACGTGTAAGGTAATGAAAGGGTGGGGACTTAGTCCTCGAAGAAAAGACTGCCTCAAAGCTGCATATCATGCTGTTAATCCTTAGAGCTTACACATACATTAACACTCACACAACACCGCCTAACACGTGTGGCAATTCTCAGGTCTGTAAACTCTTGTATGCGGTGTTGCCAGGCAGGAGTCTTAGGGCTTGTTGACTTTGAATGTATGTACTGTATGTCTGTGTCTGTATTTGCATGTAAGGGAGAGTTGGCAGCACATTAGAATAGGCTCTGTATGAGAGACTTTGAAAGCAGCCTACGTACAGGAAAGCCAGAGGTCATAGAAATATAGCCAACATAAGTGCCCCGTGTTTAGCTTATCTACTGTGTTAGCTGGCATGGACACTTTAAAGAGGACACTCACTCCAACAGAACCACCGCCAGCTGATAACCGCTGGCTTTGTCCATTGTGCTTGTACACACTTTAACAAAACAGTGGCTGTCCTGGTGCTTAAAATGGCTTCCTATCCAACCATTTTCATAGTCCAGGCATTTTCCCTTTGTGTTATAATGACTAGTTCAGTGTCATTTTATAAATCACTGCTTGATGGAACCAATACACACTGCTTACAAAATTTTTTAGCAATATTGGTTGGGTTTGTGTGTGCATTTGTGCATTTTGGCCTTTTCCCGCCTGTCTGATTTAGATTTACACACTGTGGATTTTCCACCCACAGACCAGTTGTTTTTCAGATGAAAGCAACCATCATTAAGAACTTAAATGTGCTTTTCCAGTCATAAATACTCATTAACCTAAGTTCACTTATGGTCCCTTAATAAAACCTAATTGAATTAATCCCACCTCATTTCATACTGTTGACTACTAAGGTGTTTGGATTTTTGTGACATGGTCTGGTAACCCGGACACCTGGTAATGCGCATCCTGTTGCCTCTCATGTACCTGTATAAAACTCGGCCATCTGACTTGACTGTAAAGGTGAATACACTCTAATTAAATTGCCTTGACTAAAATAGAGTGTGGTGTTAGATAAGCAGGCCTGTGTCTGGCGGCAACAATAAAAACAGCACACATTATCACTTCTCGTTGTTAAGCCATGTAAAATCCACATTCTTCTGGTGCAGCAGTTTAGTGTAGAATGCAACGTGAAAAATCAAAACATCTGGGAGGAAAAAGGGCCATGTGGTGCAGCTCTGATCTTCGATTGAACATCCTGATCAGTCTGTGGCAGGCGTTTATTATTTAATTGAGTAAGGTCTCAAGCTGTAGGGTGTGAAGAATGAGGAATGCAGGCTGCAGCAGGCTGTCAGCCGCTCTGATGAAGAGATCTCCCCCAGTGGCGGGCATGAACTCTTGACCTGCTCTTCCCTTCTGCCGGTGTCATTCTGCCGCCTGACTGCCTCTCTATAGCACCGAGAGTAAGGAAAACACTAACACACTCCCATGTGCTGTCTGTCTTTGTTGAGAAGCACTCTGTGTCTGGCTTATATTAATAAACACAATATCTTGCTTTGACCTTAATTGATGTTTTGAGTGTCCACCTTTTGAAGATTTTTAGTGACCAACATTTGAAGTATCATTGAAGCGGATCTGTCAGTGGGCGCAGAGAAGCTATTCTGTTAGGTTGAGACAGGCCCTTAGTCTTGCTTCTGCTTTAATCTGGCTTATTGCAAGCACAACTCTTTGCCTGTTTGCTATAAACAAACACACTCCCAGATTAAATCCAGCCTAATCCCCACTAATGTTCACATATTCAAGCATGTACTTTCCATACCATGCACATGCAAGTATTGTTAAGTCTACTTCCTGTACTACATTTCACTCCACAATTACACATCTCGCCCTGCAGCACAGAAAACTCGATTCACACTTTTTGCCCCGCGTGACATTCAGTTGTATGATGCAATTTACTTTTGGCACATGGATCTGTTTGTGTGGTCAAAGCCCTGCACTGTGACAGCTCCAGCGCTACCCGAGGGTTGTTGCTTTGATGCCGTCTGTGCTGGGTTGCGCACTCTTTTGAAGAGTCGGTGGCAGGCAGACATGGGACAAACAGCTTTTTATGAAGTGGTTATCTGCCGTGTGTCTGGCCGGCGTGGTGTTTTACAGCAGATAGCAGAAGGCCCCTGCTCCCCTATCAGCAGTGGGCTGCCGGTCGGCCGCGCTTCCCTTTCGCCTGTCATTACGGCCTGTCAGAGGCCTGGAGTGTGGCTGAGTCTGCACAGGGAGGTACAGGCTGCTTTAGATAGCCATTGGCCGAAAGATCAAAGGGCCTCCTTTTGAGCGTCTCTGATAACCCTGCTGTACTTCACAAAGGGCAAAAGTGTGTGGGTAGAGACACCCCAGAAACGCTACTGTCTCGCACATCTTAAACGCACCATTACAGGAGACTGGGAACATTGCTGTCTTTCTTCTAACCTTTCCCCCTTCCCCCTTCACCCTCTGTATCCTTCTAGACATTTTTCTACCTTACCCAATTCTTAGAGTTACCTGGACCGATACTGGTAAATGATTGCCTTTTAGTGTTGTTTTACAGCCATTAAACATGGGCTTTTTCTAACCTCTGACCTGTGTAGTAAGAGTATGAGCTTTAGGGTGTAGATTAAAAGGATACTTTTTACAGCTTGTTAAATTATAAGTATATATATATATATATATATATATATACACATATACACACTCACCGGACAATTCATTAGTTACATCTTGCTAGTACTTGGTTGAGCCTGTGAGCAATTTGAGTACACTGAACTCATTGCCATCACACTCCAGTGTGAAATGATTTGAGCATTGTGACATGGTTCACACAAGGTAAGGCAAGTTTATTTACGCCAAATTCTGACTTTGCCATTCAAATTTCACAGCAGAAGTGGAGACTCATCAGACCAGTCAACATTTTCCGCTGCCCTATTTTGGTGAGCCTGTACGATTCATAGACAGGAGTGACACCTGGTGTGGTCTTCTGTTGCTGTTGCCAATTTGCCTTAAGGTTTGATGTGTTGTGTGTTTAAAGGAGCACATCTGCATTACCTCAGTTGCAATGTTCGGTTATTTGAAGAGGTGAACTAATATTGGTCCTGGTTTCTCCAGCGATAATGTGCCTAAATATTCCCTGTAATGGAAAGACACATAAACAGTAGCATATTCCTTCATCACCTATATAATAATAATATATAATATATTGTTCATCTTCCTAACAGGTACATTTGACCACAGCGTGACCCTGCTGGAGGTGTGTGGCAGCTGGCCCGAGAACTTTGGACTGCGACACATGTCCTCTGTGGAAGCTACAGACGAGGGCCTAAGGGAGAGGCTAGCTGAAGCCATGTCTGAGTCTCCCAGCAGAGACATCGTAGGCTCTGGAACAGGTGAATTACCCACTAAACTCTACATGTGTAGTCAAATGTCTGTTTATATCACTTCAGTACCAGAAATTTGAAATTAGAATCCAAAAAATTAGAATCATGCATATCTATCCTGGATAGTAGTGCTTCAAGTATGGATAGAATAGAGCTTGAGCTTTGTGAATAATGTGGCAGGACTGAAAACTCATCCATTACAATTATCTGTTCCCCTCTATTAACTATCTATTATCAGATGTAGTCTTAGTTCACCCAGTCATCTGATTCTGTCATTTCAGTTATTTCTACTGATTTATCACATTTTGCTTGAAAAGTACAATTGTAAGCCCTGCTTTATTTTTCCCAGTCTCTCTTAACAGCACAGTTAGTTTGACCCCCCTTTCTTCTGCTCATTCAAGTGGAAAAAGTAGAGAAGTTCGTCTAAGAGACGGTGTCCTGGCATATTAAAGTGATTTCTTGCACAGATCAACTTGGAAATGGCACATTTTATAATGCTGAATTAGGTTGTCTGTGATGAGAAAGGGAGCTAAAGGAGGGGGAAATTGCCACTTTGGTCAATCCAAATGTTTAACTCATTTAGGAAGCTGCAGTTCTATGGTCCTCCCCCTCGCCAAACAAGACTCCCTTTGATTTCTGAAAGAAGATGGAGGTTGAATCCTGCACGCCACTGTTTGGAGCAGCAAGGTCACAAGGCCCTAATGCATTTAGCATCGACTGGCCCTCTCTCGTAGTGCGTCTATTAGGCACTAATTTGATTTGTACCTATTCATTTGCAGTCCCTGCAGCAGCACCGAGTTGGCCCTCTCCGTAATTGGTTCTGTCTCTATTTTTGCATCATTAGATTAAGGCCGACTCCCGGACACTTGTAGTCTGCGCTTGTCCATCCATTTATACAGCCTAATGTAACACAAAATTCATTACTGATCACATTACACTCAACTTTTAGCCCTCCAGCCAGGCAGATGAACATAAAGTTAACCCTTTCTTGTAGTAGACATCCCTTAGAATTGCTCAGAAAATGGATTGTTCAACAAACAGCCATATGAGCCACTCGGACTGAGGACATACTCGTGGAGCCTCTGATGAGATATGACTATCATTTTATCAGCCTTGGTCTGTGTCTTAGCTAGACACCATGACTGCAGTTAAAATCCAGCTAGAGTAGAAATCTAATAATACTCTCTTGCACAAGGGTAGGAAAGTAAGATTTGTAAAAACTGATATTTTTTTACTTAGCATTATTATTCCTCCTCATTATGAGTGGTGACTTTTGCGGTCATGGTAGGATTTCAGATGAATAGGTGACTGTCCAGTTGAAAGGTGTGAGGCGCTAGATGGGTTATATCATATCTGTGCTTGCATATGTCATAACTGATCGGCTCTTTGTAGTAGCAGCACACTTGGTTAGAGATAGCAGGTTCAGGGAGGAAGTCAGAGGCAGATGGTTATGCGTTTAGCAGCTTACACACATGTCTGTGCTTTCTTCTGGAGAAGATTCAACTGCTGTCATGGGACAAGACGTATTCCTTTCCTTTGCCTTTTCCTCTCTGATTATGAATCATTGCATCATGCCCCCCCCCAATCAGGTCTGCATGTTATATCTCACTGAGGCAACAGACAGTCGACAAGTCACTCTTTCAGCTCTTTGAAGTTACAGAATGGACATGATGCACAGTTGAAGGAAGTCTGCCTTACACCACATTCATCAGGTCATAAAAGAGTTTTTGTACAGACTTCTGAAATGCAATCATCCCAAAATTAGATTTCGCTGAGTGACGTAATATTGCCAACTAGATTTTTCTTATTGATATTAAACCAACATAATTTTATTTAAAGCAAGGGCAGTATCAGACTGGGGTGACTGCCGTGCCATAAGCTGCTGCTCTTTTCCTACTCATACCATCACAGGCACTGTGAACTGATGATAAACCCTGAGATTAAAGTTTAGGTTTTTTTAATAAATGACATTTACATCTAGTCCCTTTCTATCTATCTACTGTGTTAACAAAACTAGAGGTAGTCAGATAATTTTTATGCAAATCATGCATGTTTTGTAGCCTAAGTACATAAGTATGTCGTTTGTGCACATGATGTATAACAAGAAGCTAACATGACAATGGGTGGAGGGTGTAGCTTCACTGCTGACACTATGGATGACTTGGTTTCTAGAAGAGAAGCTAGGTTGGGAGTATGGACGTGGTTCAGTTACACTGTAGTTCAAACTCCAAGCAAAAGCAGTCATTTGCAAAATATGCAAAAAAAACACTGTGGTAACGAAAGGTGGCAACACAACATTTTTATTTCACAGCCTGAGGCAAAGGACTCAATGTCAAAAAGAGAAGTGTTAAAAACGCATTTTGGTGTTTTTTCTTTCCTGTATTGGCATTTGTTTAATTGTTAACATAAGCAGTAGGGTAAGCTTTACATTGGAAGAATGTAACTTAGCTACTACCAAAGATGGCTTACAGTGTTGCTTAGCAGATGAAGGTTAAGGGTCTTGCTCAAGGTCCAAATGGCAGCTTGGCAGAGACAGAATTTGAACTTTCAGTTTTATATATTAGTAGTTCAGAGTCTAAAACACTGAGGCAAATTTATTTATTTAACTCTTTTTTACAACAGTGCGTTGTCCTACTACAACTGCCTTGGTCCACTGTCCAGAAAATGTTGGGGAAAGTATTAAAAGTGCATATTTTAAAAAAGTGTTTATTACATTTTGGTCTAGGGTGGAAGTTTTAGAGATATTTTTAGGAAAAAATACCTGTGTACTCCAGCATAAAAATGAAAAGGACCAAATTGATTGTTATCAACAACAAGTCCATAAGCCAAGGTCTGTCATGGTACCGGGCTGTGTCAGTGCCATTTAGTCAGTGTCATTTACACTTCTGTGATAGCAGTAAGTAGTAAGCAAAGTAAATGGAGCAACATATACTGCTTTGGGTTACCTTTCCAGGTGCATGCATTTTTCAACAAGACAATGCAAAACCACATGCTTGCAGTATAATAAAATACATATAAACATTTTAGAAAATGATTAACTATTTTATATATTATAATATTATAAACAATAGTATTCTAGTAGAAGCACATATAATGAAGAAAGAAAGTAGAAAAATATTCAAATATAATGCAATAGTATATATACCAAATAAACTAATAATAAATTCATTAAAATAGGGACTATGACCCAGTCCCTTAGCATTATTTAGTCAACAGGGTCACTCTAGGTTCATGTGTTTTCCAGCAGGTAACAGTTTCGGTGACATTGTATCCTCAGTCATCAAGCGGAAGGGAGTGGGAGTTATGGTCCTCTAAGTAAAGGTAGAAGAGTTTGGAGTGAGGACAACATCTCAAAGTGACGACTGAGTCAGGTCTATAATTACAGACTATAGTCTGCCTGTTTCTTTACATACTCTTTACTCTGTTCCCTAATGGTCAGGACCTCCACAGATCAGGTACTATTTAGGTGGTGGATTATTCTCAGCACTGCAGTGACACTGATATAGTGGTAGTATGTTACTCTGTGTTGTGCTGGTATGAGTGGATCAGACACAGCAATGTTGCTTTAGATTTGAAACATCTCTGTGTCTATGAATACCAACCAAAATGTCCAGCCACCAGCATCCTGTAGGCAGCATTCTGTAAACAGAGAAATTATTGATAGACTTCAGCACTTTTCTGAGTAAAGGGTGATAAATGGCTTTACATATTATCCACTTACACAACAGTAGCGGTGTAGTGTATGGAGCTTTAAATACTCATTACTGCCAGTTTAATAGTCAAACAAACTATGGTGCAAATATTAATTATTAATATTAATAAAGGTTTTTGATTTATATTCATCACAATGTTTGTATTGTAGCTCTTTTTCTGATGCATTTCAGAAATCAGAATGATGTCAAATTGCTGTAGTATGGATCATCTAAACTACTAATAATGTGCAGAGGACATTTATGGTAGGGTAAAAAGACAACATTAAATTGTCAGTAGATGGCAGTGTAAAAGTGTGAGAAGCCCAAAACCTGAGCTAACTGTGGGTGATCATTTAACACTTATAAGAGCTGATGGCTTTTTTGTGGAATTGACAGAGCACCCACACTCATGTAGCAGGCCACGCCACAATGGCTGCTTTATGAAGAGCATTGTTACAACAGCATTCAAGTAACTGCTCCCTCTCCCAGAACAAGCCTGAGTACTTAGCCTGGCCTTCAACAAAGTTTGCCACTACCAACACACAAAGACTCTCCAATAGGCACACATGGTCACACTCAAATGAACACAAACACTTACATGCATACATAGATACAGTGAGAGCCCGTCACACATGCATAGACAAACTTTCAGTCGGTCATGCCTGGGAGAAGAAATAACACATCCCCCACAAAAACACACTACTCCCCTCACGTTTTGTAATTATTTCATTAAATCTTCTCATGGGACAACACTGAATATGCAATGACACTTTGATACAATATAAAGTAGTCAGCCTCATGGCTTGCATAAAAGTGTACTTTTGCTGTGCCCTCAAAATAACAAATTACTAATGCTGAAACTGGGAACAAATGTAAGTACACCACCAAGTGAAAATGGCCAAATTGTGCCCAGTGTGTCAATATATTCTGTGGTCACCATTATTTTCTTGCACTTCCTTAAATCTCTTGAGCATGGACTTTACTAGAGCTTCACATGTTGCTACTGGAATCCTCTTCCACTTCTCTCTGACGACATCACAGAGCTGGTTAATGTTAAAGACCTTGCTCTCCTAAACAGATGCTTAATAGGGTTTAGGGTTTAGGTCCTCATTTTATTTTCGCAAGGCAGTGGTCGTCTTGGTGGTGTGTTTGGGGTTGTTATCATATTGGAATACTTCCCTGCGGCCCAGTTTCCGAAGGGAGGGGATCATGCTCTGCTTCAGTATGTCACAGTACATGTTGGCATTCATGGTTCCCTTATTGAACTGTAGCTCATTTTGTCGTCAATGGTGAGGTCAGTTCTGAGTGGAACCTGTCCTGTTAAACCGCTGTATGGTCTTGGCCACTGTGCTGCAGCTTACTTTCAGGGTGTTGCAATCTTTTTATAGCTGAGGCCATCTTCATGTAGAGCATAAATTATTTTTTTCAGATCCTCAGAGACTTTTTTGTCATGAGGTGCCATGTTGAACTTCCAGTGACCAGTATGAGAGAAACCAACACCAAATTTAACACACCTGTTCCCCATTCACACCTGAGACATTGTAACACTAATGAGTCACATGATGCTGGGGAGGTAAAATGGCTAAATTGGCTAAATTTGACCATTTTTACTTAGGGGTGTACTCACTTTTGTTGCCAGCGGTTTAAACATTGTTGGCTGTGTGTTAAATTATTCTGAGGGTTCAGAAAAGGTACACTGTTATACAGACTGTAGACTGACTACTTTACATTGTATCAAAATGTCATATTTTCAGTGTTGACCCGTGAAAAGATATAATAAAAAAGTTACAAAAATGGGAGGGGTGTACTTCCTTTTGTGAGATATTGTATATACTGGACCCAGACATGGTTTATCAGCAAGAGTCGATGTTTTAGTTGCTTTACGCAGTTACTGCTAGTAGACTTGGAAGAGTATATTTTCCTAGGCTTTCCCCTGTCATTCTGGCTTACAAAGACCATCCTGTTTTATTGTAATTATTTATAAAATTGTCATTTTGTATTTAAATAGAATTATTATTGTAGTCTGGCTCTGTTTAACACTGTTCTTCAATGTTTTATGTTGCCTAAGGAGAGAAAAAGTGGTGAGGAGTGACTATGTCCATGCCGGGGTTGTCCGGAATGGTTTTGGAGTTGCCTCAGATGCATTTTTACGAATTTTCACTGACAGACGATATATCTGTGCCAGCAATCACATTTATTGACACACAGACGCACAAAAAAGGAGAATAAATCTTGGTTTTATGCTATGTGAGCAGGCTTTCGAAAGCTTCAAGTGTTCAAATCTGGGAATTTGAATGGGCAGGGTTAAGGCAGTTAGGGAAAGTCACTATCCAAAGTGTAAACATTTGTCCTCTTCTCATACCTTCTCAGTGATTTGTCAAAAGAGAGGTGTGAATGGATGTGGGTGGAGCTAATGCTTCCGGTTGCTCTGATGAGACTAATGCACTGACAAAATCAGACTGACCTGAACCCCAAAATACTATGTGCTATATCAAATACTTCCACCACCAGTAGTATCGTTGCCATTTTAATATAGTAGTTAGTATGTTGTAGGTTACACAGACTTTATAGTGGCATAGTAGTGGTAAACAGTACTTCCTCAGAAGTGTATTAGAGTTATTCTGTTTTTAGATGGGTTTGTTTGTAAGATCTTAATGTAGAATTCAAATAAGAGACTAGCAATTCATATATGTTACATTACATGATTGTACATACATGTATAGATCATCATTGTACTCCTGTACAAATGTTAGGTCAAGTTACATTTCTCCCCAATAACTAATCGCAGTGAATGTTTTATGTGTCTAATGGAGTCAGCATTATTTTTTTATCCCTGTAATCAAATTTGTACACTTTATACCTAGTACAAACTCATATTTACTACTTACCCTTTGATAGAAAGCAAATGTCATCGTACTGTTCTTAAAAACTATGACTGCTCTGGCCTTTTAGGCAGTATAATCAGGCAGCTCTCTGAAATGCTTCTAAGAAATCTTAATGAGGAATATTGCTAGGCAGCTGTGCACTAATATGCACAGCTAGTGTGTTTTCAAACTAGTCTGTCCGAAAAAACCTGTGAGCCATTTTGGATAAACTGGATTATAGCTTACATGGAATCTCAATATGATTTTTTCACAAGTATGCCAATAACTTAAACATAGAAGATAGTTTCACTTTTATGAAATGAATGTTCTTTTTCAGCTAAGGGCAGGTCATCATCATTTCCTAATAACCAAGTGGGAGACTCAGACAGCTGAGCATTTCTGAGCCTAGCTTGCAAAACTCACCATTTTGTTTGCCGTATTTTGTGGATGAAGGTAATATTAGTATTTGGATTGGCCTGAGTCACACTTATTCATCTGTGCAATGGACGGCCATTATCTCGACGAACACTGCATGCCTTGATGTCATGGCTCGTTTTAACAGCAAAAGATAGCCATCTCTAAAGCAACAACACACAGCTGAGAGTGCGGCAGCCCAGCACATTAGGAATTAGCACAATGATAATCAATCATCCAGAGTCTGCTTTCACAATAAGAATGATGAATTACACAAACAAACTTGGTGCTAATCTGGCTTCATTTAGCCTTCTGCTGAATCTAGTGCTGGAGTTGAGAAGGAGCTCCTAGAGACCATGAAAGTTCAAGCCCAGAGCACTTATTATGCGTTGAGTTGTGCACCATGCATTTGCATAGGGAAAACAGTCACTTACCTAAGTATGCTGGTATATCCAAATTTCCATGTGTCTTGAAGGAGGACAATTGGAGAACTTGTGCCTCACTTACATTGTACAATGAGGCATGCCATTGGCTTGGCACTCCATACCATTGGAGCGTGACAGCACAAAAGAAGAGTTTTGTAGTAAACAAATAGCAACACAGCCTTTAGGCACACTGTGTTTTTTTGTTTTTGTTTTTTGCTGGAACTGTGGGTTGTAGAAGTTCTGTTTTTAAAAGGAGTGCTAACGTAGCAACAAATTTCCAGTTTTATTTTCATAAAATACTCATGGAAGGTATTTGCATCCGACACATTGTCCAAGCCTCAGCAAACCCAGACATGTGTACACATCAGTCTTAATCCAGGACTATGAGTTGTTAACATTATTTAGCTCTTAAACTCAAAGCTGACCCAGTTTATGTTTTGACCTATAACTCACACTGTGTGTGTATCTGTGTATCTGTGTCTCCCTGTGTGTGTGTGTGTGTGTGTGTGTGTGTGTGTGTGTGTGTGTGTGTGTGTGTGTGTGTGTCTCTATTAAAACCCTGGAATTTTATTTTAGGTTTGTCAGATGTACCCCAGGCAATATTCACCTTGACTCTTCATGAGACAAAGAGTGGAGTGGGTGTAGATAAAACAAGAGCTGATGTTGGTGTGGGCTGAATAGAATGGTGGAAAAGAATCTGAATAGGGGAAGTGTCATCGTTATATATTTCCACAGCATTCACCCATTTACTGTAGGTTTTTTCTCTCCAGGGTAGGTAACATGTAGTGACAACGTGAAATGCTAAAGAATAGTTCCTGCATTCAGTGATGACTTTTCTTATTTTTATTGCTTTGTCTCTGCCTTGCCTTTTTGTCACCGTTGCGGTCTTGCTAGCACACTCCACACAGCAACCTCGACAAATTGAGAGAGGGAGGAAGGGTAACCAACCTGCAGCAATGATGCTTTTTATGGGCTTTTTGGACGCTGCACTTAACAGCTTGCTCAAGGGAGCACCAAGCAGAAAGTGGGTCTTCAGAAAGTGTGCAAAGAAGCACCTTTAAAATATGTCTGCTGTGTTTCAGTGCTGTTTCAATGTGTCTAGACAGAGTGGAGATGAAACGTGTTGAAAAGTATTTGAACACTCTGGAAATGGATCCACTGGAGTCCAGATGTGACTGAGACTTGCCATGATTGTTTTGCTACAGTGCATGCCCTTATAGTCGTTACACTGCATTTGAACTAGGGCAGTAATATTCAAACTTTATTTTGGCTTAGCAGTCATATGCACAATATGTTTTCATAAATGGCAGAAAAAAGCACAAAACTCTCGAGCAGGATGCTGTAAAAGGGGTGATAAGAAGGGATTATTTCAAGGACTTTTAGCAGACAAGAGCTCCAAGAAGACCATGGGGAACAGAACGGGATCGCGAGAATGAGAAATACCATAAGAATGAGGTAGTTTTAGCCATCCAATTATCATGTGCCGAATGATCAAGATAAACAAATGTGATTGTACCGAGTCTTACAAGTGCTGTCACCATGACATTATGTAGTGCATGTAAGATCTACCACACTACTTTCAATTCAATTAAATTCAATTTTATTTATCTAGCTCTTTTTTTAATGGTGCATTGTCTCAAAGCAGCTTTACAATATTACATTATCTTAAAAGGCCAATCCCAAGTTGAGCAAGCCTAGG